>JAUMHM010083247.1:0-13503 GCA_032362435.1 Melikaiella ostensackeni
CAAATACAATTGGCTGGGTCAGCTTATAAGATGCCTGGAAGGTGCGGGCATTAATAACAATTTAATTGAACTAAATGGTACCACCCTTAAAGATCAAATTGTAGAAATGGTTAATAGATATAATGAATGTATGTTTCCTCAAGATTTGATAAGACTGGAAAATAGCAATTTCAGGGTCATTTATAAACAAATTTTTTACAGTGACCCGCAACATCAGCAATATCTGCTATCAAAAGTTCCGCTTCATTTTAAACGCATTTTCATGCAGCTTAGAACATCTTCCATATTCACTATTAAGCTAACCTCAGAAGTTGGTACTACTGTAATTGATCCACAACAAATATGTCAATTGTGTAATTTACGTGAAAAGAAGGACCGCCTACATATTCTTACTAAATGTCCAATTTATTCGTCCATTAGAGATCACAATTTGAGTAATTTACACAGGATTAACGGAGACAATCTACATCACTTATTATCTAATGCTGATTCAGCGACTCTCCGCACAATATATAACTTTATAAACACGTTTTTGAAAATTAGGGCATTCTACTCATTTGAATGATCACAGACAACTGTAGTGCTTGACCAGTAAGAGTCGAATTCTTTTGTACATAGACCACTAATTTTCAGTCACATATACATATTTCACTTCGTTTATAGTGGCTCTCTCTTGCCATAGAAATTTTGTATTCTTACAGGCAATAAAGATACATACATACATACATACATATATAAGAAATATTTTCATCAGAAAAATATGGTTAAGAGAGTTTTATAGCTCTGTCCTTTAAAGAAAAAACTACTTCTCTTTATGATTCAAGTGGTGGTTGGATAACAAATTTTTAGAGTACAATCTGTAGAAGCTAGTTTTTGATGCCAATCAGTTTCTATCAAACCTTTTTCATATATGATTGATAAGTCCAAATAATTCATTCTTTTCTTGACAGATTCTTCCAGAGTGAATGTGGAGAGCCACCTTTTTTATTAGATGAGTCTGAAAGTTTGTGTATCTGATTTCTATGTAGACAGATCAGAGTGTCGTCAACATATGTAAGATAAAATAAAATTCTGAAATTTGTATTCTCAATAATTTCTTTCTCCATGTCTTGCATGACAACTCCTGCAGCCGCAGAAGAAATTGGAGACCCACTAGGGCTCACGAACTTTCGCTTATAGGTTTTATAGTCAAATTGAAAATTAGCATTATTCATACAAAATTTAATGGCTTCACCAGATTGTTCAAAATTAAGTGTTGTATGCTGTTTAAGTAATTTCCATTTTCATTCTACAAGCTTGTAAACTATATTGATATCTATAATGGAGAAAATAGATACGGCATCTCAAAAAAATGAATAGAATGATCTTCAGGAATGTTTGAATGTATAATTTTGTTAATTAAGTCCCATCTATCTCTTACGACATATTCTGAATCTTTATAAATTTTTATAAGAGATTAATTCAAAAATTTCGATAAGTTATACGATGGAAAAATAACAAATGAAGTTACAGGTCTTAAGGGATGATTTTCTTCGTGAAGTTCTATTAAACAATAGAAAAGTGGTAAGAGATCTTTTGTACATCGTGAAAAATTATAAGTTTTTTTATCTATCAAAGTCGCAGCCCACCATTCTTTGACCATGCTGTTCAGATTGTGTTGGATCGATGTTTTTGGGCTTCTTATGATTCCATATGTTCTAGGATCATTTAAGAGGTTTAAGACTCTTTCTTTATGAGTAATTTTCTCTATTATTACTATGATTTTACTCTTGTCTGCCATGGTTATCAAGAGTTCTGGAGTATCATCAATGAATTTTTTTGTTTCTTCAAATTTCTGGTCTAAAAGTTTTTGATAAGGATTGCAAATTATTTGTGATACTAAGAATTTGATTAGACAGAATGTCAGATTGCTTCTAAGACAATTTAAAACTTTTTCTGAAATTTTCAGTCTTCTGTTTCCAACTCCTAGGATGTAGACATTCAATAATAGAGTTTTTTTTGTCATACGGCATAACAAATATTTCGTTCAAGGCTAGAATCTTGTTACATTTTTTGGAATTAATTTCTTGGATAAATTTTCTATGGAGCCCCCTGTATGAAAATTTGGAAGGTATGTTTGTTTTTTCTGTAAATCATTAAATTCTTTGATAGAAATATGAATAAGACGCCCTCCATGAGACTTGACCTGATCTAAGTTTTTTTATTTAAGTGAAAGAAGGGATTGGCAGGATTCAATTTGAATAATTTCATTTTCCAAAGCTATTTCTTCTATACAGTCTTGGATGTATTGGTTAATATCTATAATTTGTAACTGAAGTATTTTCCATCTTAAGTATGTTAAAGAGCTTTCAAATTTATTACAGGAACTTTTCGATTGGAAGTGGATGTGAGTTTTAGTTTGATTCATAATATGGTTTAGAAAAAGATTTTTGTTCTTGCATTGATATGAAAATCTACGTTGATTTAATAATTTTGCGATAAGATAGATCTGTTTAACCCATTCACAGGCCTTATTCTTCCGTGTCCAGGTCGTCGTCACCCGCAGGAGATCTAGGCCTCCTCCCCGTGGCCAGGTGCGAAAACTGCTATCCCTGACGTAGGCAGATTCCATTATCGACCGCAGAGATGACCGAATCCAAGCGTCCCATAGAGGAGAAGCCGGTCGGTAACCTGGGCGTCTTCTCGTTGGCTATTCTGTGCATACGGGATTCACATCCATACGTTTAACCAGAGTCTTCTTGCTCTGAAGTCGCCGTACGTTGTGGTTGCTCTGCTAGTTCTCCTGAGTTCATTTCGCTGCCTCGATTGTTTAGAACCTGTCATTTAGGTTGTCGGCTTCTCAGTTAACATGAAAAAGTTTAAAATAACAGGACAAATGTGATCGCTACCGTCCATGATAAAGACGTAGTTCGAAAAATTATGCCATTCTCTGGCATTCTAGAAAAGGATTTATGGTAATCGCATTCTGGACAGTGGATAAGCATTTTTATAGGTATGATGTCACTGTCTGCTATGCTTACTTCTGCTTTGTCAAGAATTTCCTTCATCGTTGCTTGAAGAATTGTACTTTCAGAAGCTGTATTTTTCACTTCGAATCAAAGAATATTTTTTGCTCTTCCGTTTTTAAAAAAATAGCCGATTTTTTATCTACAAGCACACGCTTCATTTTCAGGAACTTTATTTTCAATTTATAATTCATGACACCTATCCTTATGCACATTAACGTCCGTCGAGATTTTGACATTTTCTTTTTTTGAAGTCTTGATATCTTCTTGAATCGACTCTAATTTTTTATTTGTTTCTTGAATGTATTTTAAGATTGCGGCAATAATGTTTTCAGGTCCTCAATGGTTGTTATATTTAATCACTAGAGATTCAGACTAGCAGTACATAAAATCATACACGTTTAGGCGTAGACAAGCTATGGTGAGACAAGAAGATAAGTCTACTCTCAGCGGCTGGCTACCCGCGTGTAACTCCTGAAACAAATAGGTTTAAAGTGTGTAAATGTAAAAAATGCACGGATTAATTTTAACCACACAAGTACAGATCTTACGATGAGCAACTATCAGACTTTCAGGTCATAACACTCAAAATACACCGTCAAACGTAGCGTTACAATAAAATAGAATTTGTTATCACTATCAGTTTTCCGAAGAAATTTCTGCAATGTATGAACGATTCACATTGAGAGTACGGCCGACGCTGATTTCCCCACTTTTCCTTGTTTCCCATCTAAAGTTGTTTTGCGAGTCTATTCGCTGTAATCATTGACTAATTTTTGATAAGAGCACCTTTCTACAATGCACGTAACATTGACACTCTCGTGCGCACAAATATGTACAGATTACATAAAAACTCGTTTTGACCGATATTTTAAATACTTTTTTCCTTTCGCAACGTCCGAGAAACAAAAACTTTGATATTGACCAATCTTATTAGTATCAGATAGGTATATTTTCTGTATTTCTTCTACACATGATAAAAGTTGAGTATATAATAGATGCGCAGCACAAATTAGACTAATGGCATTCATTTCGATTTTATAGCTACTTTAACTCTTTAATAGGGACCCTTAGTGAATTCAGAATTTTATCCTGGCTGGTTGACACATTGGGAAGAACCTTTTCAGAAAGTGGCAACAATCGAAGTTGTAAAAGCGTTGGACGAATTATTAGCTACAGGAGCTTCAGTGAACATATACATGTTCTATGGTGGCACGAACTTTGGCTTTACGGCAGGTAAGAATTTATATTTTTCAACAATAGATTTACTGTAAATAAAGTTAATGAATCCTACTGTATCTGATTATGGATTTTTGGTACACTACCACCCTAAAACATTGCAAATAATGGCCACATCCTTCTATAATTTTCAATAAATTTTCTGTCATGTAGTATAGAAATAATTTCATTCTTGTTTCTTATCAAGCTGTCATTTTCATATTTTCAATTTTCGTAAATTCTTAAAATCTAGTGTGAACATTTTTCGAACTTTTGGCAATTCAAATAATACATATATTGCACGTATTAACAGGCCCGACAAAGTCGATACAATATTTATTGTTATTATTTTGTAGAAAAATACGCACTTTTAAAATTCACGAGACGGAAAACTGGATAAGGAACATTTCGTATTTCCCCTTCCCACGCAGAAGAAATTGTTTCCTAATGTTTTCACATCTTCCATGTAGAGTACTTGAGAAATACATGGTTCTATAATTTCATCAAAAGATTATGTTTGAAATCCCGCCGCAGAAAACTTTCTTTGTTCGTACTTTAAATTACATTTTTGGTCCTTATCCAGTTGTCACTCACGTCTTTCCAAGTAGAAATATAGTTTAAAAAGTCTCTTATTTAGAAAAAACAATGACTGAATGAAAAATTAATGACTAAACATTAAAAAACCTTGATAGTTATAATGCGTAAAGCTACCAAAGTTTGACAATGCCATCTCAGAAGCAGAATTAATGAAAAAGCTTTTTAAAAATAATCAAAAAAGAAAACATTGGTAGGGCTGTTCACGAAAAAGCTGTTGGAGGTACATATATTATTCATTATTTCATTTGAGATTATATAGTTTTAGACTAGTTATTCAATTAGAAAACGTTTAAGGCCTGTAACAATGTGTAATGTTGAATAATGTTTGATATGTGTTACATTAATTGTGGTATTTCGGACAAGGTCTGATCCCTCATCAAGATAAAATGTTGTTTACATAGGAGACGCATATTCCTTTTTCATTTATTGATGAATTTCAACGTTGTTGTTATTTATTTGGCCAATGATATTCGACGTATAGGGCCAGTTGAATAATTTTGAATAATGTTGTTTTAGACTGGTCCGAAATTCAATGATGAATGTAATGTATATTAATGATATATTGTGCATCGAGAGAGGGAAGCAGGCATTTTCTGTCGCGCAAGATAAAAAAATGCCTCCCTCTCGAGGCGTGTACAATGATTTCTACAGCACATGCCCGAAGAACGCGGAGTTTGAATTTTCCTGTTTCTTGACTGGAGAATACTTTACAGACGAAAAAGCTTGCGACAACTGGAAAACAACTCGGGCGTGCTGATTTAACTTGATAACGGGCCAAACGTTCTCCGATGCGGGTCGATGAATGTGGCCCATATTAAAAATTATCGATTATCATCCACTGTTACAGGCCTCGAACGTTTACTAATTGCATGACTAGTCTAAAACCGCATCATTTAAAAATATTGACACTGGTCTTAAACTTCGAACATCATAAACAACATAGACAACAATAACGTTGGATTTGATCAATCAATAGAAGAGGAATTTGCCTCTTCTATGCAAACAACGTTTTCTCTTGATTAGGGGCCAGGCCTGGTTCGAAACCCTTCGATGAATGTGGCGACTATTAAAAATTATCAAACATCACACACTAGTGCGGGCCTCAAACATTCCTTAATTAAATAACCAGTCTAAAAATGCACCATTTAAAATTATTATACTGGTCTTAAACTTCGAACGTTGTGAAGGACATAAACAATAAGAAGGCTGGATTTTATCCAAACATAAAAGAGAAATATATCTCTTCTATTTAAGCAACGTTTTATCTTAATTAAAGGCTGGACCTGGACCAAAACACGTCGATAAATGTAACGCATATTGAAAGTTATCGAACATCACACATTGTTGCAGGTTTAAAGCGTCTTCTAATTAAATAACCAGTTCAGAACAACATCATTTTAAATCATTCAACTGGCCTTAAGCTTTGAACATCGTGAACAACAGTCACAACGATTATGTCTGATTACATCAACAAATGAAAGAGAAATATGTCTCTTCTTTGTGAATAACGTTTTATCTTGATAACGGATCAGACCTAGCCCAAAACGCGTCGATGAATTTAATGCATGTTAAAAATTATCAAACATTATACACTTGTACAGACCTCCCATCACCACTTGTTGCTGCTCAATTGATTTTCTCCGGGCAATCGCAAAAGTGGGAGGAAATGCACATTTTTCGTTCAAAACGCAGCAGGTATAGATAAAACCCCATATAAAGTTTGGAAATATGGGATTGAAGGAGTGGGTGTGGATAATGTGCAACAGGGAATGGGAAGGATAGGGCTGGCCAGAAATATGGAAAGAAGGGTTGTGGCACCAATAGTGAAAAAAGGAAAAGGAAAATGACATCGAGATTATAGGAGGGTGACGTTGACGCCAAAATTTCATAAGATATATTATTATTTTTGTTAGGGTTCACATCAAAAGAACCCCTGACGCTTGCATAATCCCATTGAGTCCCATTGTAGGCCTATACCTGATCACAAAGCCCTCTTCATATGGAGGGGACCGCTGCCACGCTCTTGGCCAATATGTCTGACACAGGCACATTCTGACATTCTGCACAGTCGACAGAGGGGAATATCTGCGAGCCCTATCTTATGTCTATAATAGTTGAGGTTTCTATGCCCTGAAAACATTTCTGTTAGGACCCTGACTTCATCCCTACCGCGCTTGCGTAATTCCGTGGCTCTTTCAAAGTTTAAATTTAGACCCGTAAGTGTTTTGGCCTGTCTGCCGTCAGCGGCCTTATTCCACTCCTTCTGATGTTACTCGGTCAGCCAACTTCTAATTTCTTTAGTGACCAGCCTACTGGAAATGCCTACGACTGGTTTGGGACGAGTAAAGTTTTCTTTTACTACTAGTTTTGCTAGCCTAACCGAGATCATACTAGTAGCGACGTAGTCGTTGTTCCATTCAGGGCCACTATAGTAGACCTTCTGCCTGAGCACATATGGGTCCTTCTTCTATTTCCATACTCCTGTGCCTTATAGGCACACTGGAACATGGCCTATGAACCAGTTGTCCCCATCACCAGGAAAATATGCCTCGCCCATTCCACTCTCGTGGATAGGCTGACTTGATACTTCTTGTCGAAGAGATAGCGTGTAGGCGTTTTGTCCCCAACGATGCTCAAGGTCGGCCTACTCGCGATATCGGTTGGAATCCGCAGTTCTGTCGAGATCTTTACGCCGCTTACTAGGTTCATTGTTCAGACTGCCTTCGCAGCCGTGGCCTTGATGGTGAAATGGAGGGGCTCCAACCCTATAAGTGCCCCCAAAGCTACCTTGGGTGTAAACTTCGAGGCACTGGTGACGCCTCTTAGAATCAGTCCCTTGATTCCTTGCAGTCGAGATTTCACAGTGGGCAGTTCGACCCTGCTCCATCAGACCACCGCTGCTTAGGTAAGCCTGGGTCGCAGGATCGCAGTATAGATCCACATCAGTGTCTCCGTTTTCATGCTCCAGTTTTTTTCTATGGCTCTCCTGCAAAGCCAAAGGGTCGCTGTGAGCTTGTTGTACTCGTTTTCCAAGTGCTCGTTCCGTAACGGCTTCCCATCCAGGAAGACTTCTGGAAATTTATTTCGTTCAGTGATTTTCAGTTGTTCTTTGCCCAGTTTCGGTATACTTGTGGTCCCCCACTTGTACCTTGTGGTGAATACAACCACATCCGCCTTACATGGATTGACCGATAATCCGGTTTTTGGCACCAGGTATCCACTATCCTAAGTGCTTGCTGCATGACCCCGAAGAGTGCATCCAGATGCTGACCGCGCATGATGACTAGTATGACGTCCGCGTAGCCTATAGCGTCGTAGTATTGTCTCGCGAGTAGATGAAGCAGTTCATCAACTACCAAGCACCACAGTAGGTGCGATAAAACCCCTCTCTACTGGCATTCCGAGTCGTATGATGGATTCACCAGCCTTCTGTTTGAAGACCGGGCTTATGCTATCCGGAACAGGAGACTTGTATGGGCTGAAAGACTTCAGGGCCCACCTGACCCTGGAAGAAGTAACAGTCTCGTGAGCTAGCCGACGTAGAAGGCCCAGTTGAGCCACAGACGACTTTTGATAACCACGAGGTGTTGTTTTCTCTTTCCCAGACCTTAGAAAGTCCGGGAAACGTGCCTTAATTAGGTGGGTCAAGGTCTCCGCGTCCGAAACTGAGGGCGATCCTAGACGTCGGGCGATTTTAGAGTGCCGAGAATACCATGCGGATTTTGATAGAGCAGCTTGTCCAGTCTAGCCGCCTCTGCCTCTTTCTCGATGTCTGTGCAAGAGTTGGTCCAGCTTTCTTGCTTGGCCTCACGTATGGCACTTATGTAATTATCCCTCATCGTGAATGAGGTCCATAGTTCTTTCGTTTTGCCAATGCTTGCACGTCTGAATCTCTTTCTGGTTTCCCTGCGAAGCTCTTCGAGCTTTTTCTTCCACCAGAGTTTCCCCCCTGCCTTTCGAGTTCTCGTGGGTCGACGATTTCTCTCATAAGTAGATTTGATGGCCTCCGTGAAAGTTTTGGCAACCATCTCTAGGATGCCCACATCCCTAATTGACTTAGGCACTCCTAAGGGTGCACTCCTTGATTCAGTGGCATACTGATCCCAGTCTGTTCTTTTTGGATTTCTGGCCCACGTGGGGCCCGAAAGTACGGTGGCTTTCAGCTCAAACTCTATCTGTGAGTCATCTGAAAAAGTGGGTTGGTCCGACCCTCTCCACTTCTTTACTTTATCCCCAAAACTACCGGTACAAAGGGTGATGACGATGACCTCTTCGCTGACCGAGTTGTGAAACGTCGAAGTACTTCTCTTGTTGAGAATATCTTAATCAGTAGTTATTAAATATTCCAATAGGTCATTTCCTCTTGGGTTAGTGTCTGTGCTACCCCAAAATGTATGGTGGGAGCTAGAATCGCACCTTAACAATATTGGAAGACCCCTTACCTTGCTGTATTCTACCAATGTACGTACTTCCTCTGGTGGGTTGGTTTCGCTGTCATACGAAAAGTAGGCCGATCCTATGACTAGCTTTCCGATTCCTCTAAGATCTGTGGATATCACTGTCAGATCTCTCGAACACAATTCTAGCAGCGGGACAACGTTGACACCTTCCGCCAGAATGTAGGCCCTTCTTTCAGCCGCCTTGGGTTTCCTGTAACAAAAAGCAGCCCCCCCCCTTCCATAATCCTCTTATGGCATCTCCAATTAACCAAGGTTTTTGTACTAGTGAGATACCCGTGTGCGTCGTAGTCATGACCCTCTGCAGAACCGCAGGGGCGCCTTTGCTGTGATGCAAGTTTATTCGGGTAATGCATAGACCAGTCAGCCAATCTTTAGCCGCTGGGTCGGCTGCGACTAATATGAACACCCCTCTCCTACAGAAGTAGGTCTCAAATTCTGGCCATTGATCTGGGGACACTCTTTCGGGCGCTCTCCAAGTGGCCTTCCTGAAGAGCTCGAACTGCTTCGCAGTGAGCATCGAGTCCGTATAGCTCGTTGCCGTCAGCACCACCGTCAGTGGGTTAGTCCTCTGGGCAGCTGTCATTGCAATCCTCGACGACTTCCTGTTCGCCGGTAGCTGGGCTGGCTCATGCCTCTTCGTGATATTAGCCCTTGTCGCCCGGTGGGGTGTCTTCTGAGCCGTTTTTTCTCTTCAGGGTCTCTGTGCTGGTTGTCGGCGTTATTGTTGTCGATGTTCCAGCACCCGCACCCGCCATTCTAGCCTGCTGCGCTTGCTTCCTCAGTTTTCTTTTTCAGAGAACCGTTGATGCTTTTCCCTTTTTGGGAGGACTCCGTGGCCTCTGCCACCTCAAGAACCTCGCTCAGAGGGACCGTCGATCCCTCAGCTCCTAAGAGAGCCGGAGACACAGCCGCCTTCTGAGTTTGGCTGGCCGGAGACATAGCCTCCGCCACCTCCCTTCCCCTTCCTTCTTCTTTCTCTTCTATAATTGGTTTAAAGGTTTCCATTTTTAATCTCACGAAAAACTAGGGAAATAAACGGTCCGCCCTTGTAGAGCCCCGCTTGCAAGGATAAGACTGAATACTTGGGGAGGTCGTCCGGTGTCCCGAGAGGCTGTTGGGATACCTTTATATCCCTGGGTGCCAAAGTACCAGGGACACGGTCACTCAACGCCTCTGGCTTAGGAAGGTGGTCACATTCAGTGAGACACTCAATGAGTATCCGTTAGTGGGCCGCCACACCAACGGAGGGCTGTTTCTGAGAAGCAATGTGGGTCGTAGGTCATTCCCATTCCGATTCCAAAGTGGGGTCGGTCCGGGAGGGACCTCGGCCCAGGGATCTGGCAATGCTCGCGTCAGCAAGGCTCTTCCACCCCTCCACCATACTACAATCATTCATGCCCACTCGGCGAAGAGTCCGTTCATAGGGATCCGACTTCCACCTAGGAAAGCCCATCTATAGGGATCCTATCATTCATATCCATATTCATGCAGGCCGAGGGCCGCTTGACCCCCTTTTCCCGCACGCTTAAGCCTCCTCACCAACTACGAGGTGCTTCAGCTCCTAAGGCAGGTATAATATATATGTGAAAATAGTATCAAAGAGGGTGAAGAAATGAGTAGCGGAAAAAAGACAATTTTACTGAACTAAACAGGATATAGGTAAGGTATGGGACTGACAGATAATATTTATGTGCTAAATTATAATAGAAACAGAAGGATCAGAAGAGAGGAAGGGGGCATGACAGCAATGTCAGTGTATTTGAAGGCGGCGTTTGACTCATTGGGCAGGGAAGTGATAGATAAAGCTATGGAGAAAAAGGAGATAAGAGAATGTTTGAGAAAGAGAGCAGTAAAAATCTTCAAAGAGACAAAAAGTAAGCTTGGGAAGAGAAGATGGAGAGGATAGGATGGGGGGGAGTAAGACTAGAAGAAGAAAAAATATATACATTTGCATATGCGGATCATATGCTGATCATAGCTTGATTCGCATAAAACGCAGGGAATGAGTTTCAGGAAGAAAGGAAGCAGAAAGAAAAATTAGACATTGAGATAGAAAGGTAAAAAGTTACAAAAAGTAAAGGAATTTAAATGCCTCTGTTTTATCATGCAGGTGAATGGGGAACATGGGACGTATATTAGGGAAATAATTCGGAAAGTGGCGGATGTAATGAAACAGATATGGGGAATAGGAGGAAGAAGATTTTAAAAAGAATGGAATAAGCAAATGAGGTTGTTTGATACGTTGGCGTGGCCGGGATTAGGCTATGAGGCAGGAATGTTGGGATGGAAGAAGAGGAACAAGATAGAAGAGTTAAAAGAGAGATATATCAGAATATGTTAGATACACATTAGGGGTTTAGAGAACGATGAATAAGAGAAGAAGGAAACATAGACTATAAGATATTAGAAAAAAGTTATACAGAAAGGCCAAAATATCTGGAAAGAGGATGGGAAGAAAAAATATGGGCAAGAATAGCTGGAGGGAGCCTGAGAAACAAAGTGAAGGAAGCAATGTAATGGGAAAAGGTGTAAGGAGGAAATGCAGAGTGAGAGAATGGGTAGAGAAGACATGGGAGCACGTATTAAATGATTGTATGAGAGGAAAGAAGGAGAGGGAGGATGGCAAGAGAATGTACAGGAAATCTTAGGGAAGGACAGAATGAAAGAAGAATGGATGAAAGAGGTAGAAAAAGCTAGGGGACTGAAAGAAGGAGAATGAGGGTGTGTGGAGGAGAGAGAATTAAAAGCGTAAGTCGAAAGAAGGAGAAAAAGGAAACGGATGTCACATAGAAGCATAAGGATAGCTGAAATTAGGTAAAATTTAGATTAAGCAAAATGAAGTAGAATAAGCTACGGCTGCACGTTTTTGCTCTCTCCCTCTCTCTTTCCTTGTGTGTGTGAGTACTAGCATGGACGTAAGTTTTTGCTCCATGTAAAACCATTCATTCTGCCGCTTTCTGGCCCCCTCGGCCTTCCTTTTGTTGCAGATATTTTCGAGCTTGGCTTGGCACTGTTTTTTCCATACTGAAGCAGTTGTCGCTATCTTGGTATTTCTGTGTAGTAAGTACTCTCTAGTAGGCACTGTGAAATGAAAATTAAACCGCTGCCGCCATCTTGGTGGGTGCGCGATTCATTAGAAAATTTAGACCGACTCCGCCGTCTTGTAGTTTGAAACAACTAGATTCCCCTAGTAACTGTGACCATTTCTATCTGTGTTTTATAAATTGTGTTAATACAATACGCATAATGCTTCGTAGCAGGGTGCGGTATTTAGTGATGTGTTACAGTGCTTCGATTTTTTGACTTGTAAATTATAAGAAAACCATGCATGTCATGCAAAAAGAAAATTGAGACCCTTGCAAAGCATTGCACTAAAGGTCAATGTGGAGATAGCCTCATAATCTCTGGACTGCCTGAAAAGGAGAAAGAAGACTTACAAGATTCTATGTGCATAATCTCGACTACTCTTAGTGTCAAATTATCTCCATCTGAAATATTAAGTGCTTAGCGTATGTTTCCTAAATTCCACACCGAAGGTTCTAATGATGCAACATCAAATATTGGGGCTGTGGCAACGTCGAGGAGCTCGACGAATGCTGGTACCTGACGTCGACTACTTACAACCTTTTCAAAGTGGCACGAGAGAATGCAAAAGAGCATTCTTATAAATATGCATGGCAGAGGCATGGTGTTGTCTTTGTCATACGTAAAGACAAGGATCAGGTACTTAGGATTCGTGGTGTAGATGATCTTGCTCTGATTAGTGCGTGACTATCTTCAAACTCCTTTCAAAGCCCTCTGATTGATCCTTATCGAAGAGTGTGTAAAGCGCGCGACCAGTTTGAGTGTTCAGATCTAAACATCTGCCATGTGAATATCAACTCCCTTGCATCGCATATTGACTCACTGCGTGCTTACTTAAATGAAAATGCATATCATACAATTGCGACATGTGAAACATGTCTCTCTGCTGAAATTAATGACAATATGGTTGCGCTTAACGGTTATTCGCTTATGAGAAACGATAGAGCTGGTAAGAGGGGCGGTGGTGTTACTGTTTTTATTAATATTGGTCTCTTTTCTAATGTTCTGGAGGTTTCTTCTGGAATATTTAATAAACCTGAGTATAAAATTGTTAGAATCTCAAGCCAGGGGGTGTCTCCTCTCTTATTTTCTGTGATTTATAGGAGACCTAAGGATGAGTATCTGCAGGACTTTGAATC
>JAUMHM010083248.1:0-13503 GCA_032362435.1 Melikaiella ostensackeni
TGCTCAAGTCTGAGGAGTGCTGGGAGTGCGTCGAGTCCTTCGTCACATATGTGATGAGGACTAAAGACCTCGATGGGTGTTCCGGATGTGACAGAAACGGGTAGGGCCAGATAGAAATCCCCGCTGGGAGCGCGTGTCCCCGGCCGCGGGGAACTGCGTAACTCCGCTAAGCTCGTGCGCCCCTCTCTCGGCCCCTCGGACCTCCCCACCTACGAATGCGAGGCCGGCGGCAATCCTCTTTCTCTCTGTCTTCGACCCCTCGCCAACGAGTGCGAGCTCGCAGACATTCTAGAAAGGAAGTAAGTCGATGGGAAGTATGTCAAGGTCCCAGTGTACAACAATGTACACAGTTCTAAAGAACCTGAGTCTCGCATTCGTTTTGAGGTTATGGAACATGGATCTCATGCATAGATCTTACAGAAATAAATGGAAATCTGAATTGAGGTTTTTGCAGTGGGTACAATATTCACATAACCTAATATAGTTCTGAAATGTCCCTGGCGAAACTTTTGGATAGGGATTCATTCCGAACCAATCCGAATTATTCCAAAATTTGTATCCAAACCAATCAGAATAAATCCGTTCCAATCTAAAAAAGTTCTTAATTTCGTTCTTTCCAAATCGGGTACAACTTAATCCGACTCGATCTGAACTTCTTTTAAAATCAATACGAACCAATCCGAACTACATTTTCAATCCGAATGAATTCGAACTCGGCAACCGATTTTCAGTCCGAATGAATCCGATTCAATCCGAACTCGGATCCACTCGGATTGAAAATTTATTATATATCAATCCGAGTTCGGATTGATTCGGATTGAAAATTTGGTTCGGATTGGATGTTCGGATTGAATCGGATTAATTTTTAATCGATTTGGATCTGACGAAATTGAGAACTTCTTTCGGATTGGTTCGGATTGGTTCGGATACAGATTTTAGAATAATTTGGAATGAATCGCAATGAATTTTTGTGCGAAACTTTCGCTAATGATATTAGGCCGCCGCTATACTTATGCAAAACCACGAAGTATTATAAGGAGGTCTGACTCTATCGGCCGGTTTGGAAAATTCTGCCATAGCTATTCCAGCTGAGTTTGGATCGAATTCTAATAACGAATACTTGCACCTCTTGCGAGTAAGCCTGCAACATATGTTTTGAGGTTATAAAAAAGGCTGCCAATACACATGGCACAGATATATTCAAATTTTTGCGCAAGAGGTAATAGTATTCGTAATCAGAATTTTGACCGAATTCAGCTGGGAAAGCTGTGAACATTCTTACATAGTAAAGTCGAAGCTCCTTATAATACTTCATACCCGAAACCTTGAAAATTTTGCAAGTTTCATTGGACGAGTTGGAAAGAGATTTGGTTTTTGACCAATCCCAGACAGTCACCAGTTTTAGGTCATCTTTTTTTTGCGTAACTTTAGACACGCTGAATATACTATAGTTCACTGTTATAACTCATCTCATAATTAGTTTACTTTTGAGGTTAGGTTGACTACAGCAAACTTTTACAGTTTTTCAGGAATTATGAACTCTGTCAGAGAATTTCTTCAAAAGAGCGTTCAAGGAAAAGAATACATCATGAAATTGGAGAAAAATACGAGGATGGTTTGATAAGTTTAATAAAAAAGCAAGTAACAATTTCTCTTTTCAAAAAGTTTGCCTTTATTTCTCAGCATAGTCTCCTTCAAGGGCTACACACTTAGCCCAGCGAGATTCCAATTTTTTATTTCTTCAGAAAAGTAAGATTTCTCGAGGTCTGAAAAATACGCATTTAGGGCACGGATTACTTCTTCGTTGGATGAGAATCTCTTCCCAGCGAGCCAAGTCTTCAAGTTTGGGAACAGGAAGAAGTCGCACGGAGCCAAGTCTTGGAGAATAGGGTGGATGAGGAATCAATTCAAAGCCCAGTACGTGTATTTTTGCCATTACGATTGCGGAAGTGTGAGCCGGTTTTTTTGTAGCTCGGCTTTCAAACGGTCCAATAATGATGCATAGTACGTTTCTATTATAGTTATACCCTTTTCCAAGTAATCAATGGGGACAATTCCTTGGGAATCCCAAAATACTTTGGTCATTACCCTCCCAGCTGACAAAACAGTCTTTGCCTTCTTTGGCGCACATTCACCAGGCGTTACCCACTGCTTTGACTGCTGCTTTGTCTTGAGTGTATAAATGTGAATCCAGGTTTCGCTCACAGTCGCAAATCGACACGAAAAGTCCTACGTATTCTGATTAAACTTCGCCAATCACTGCGCTGAATCGTCTTTTCGGCTGCGCTTTTGATCGGGAGTCAGCAATCGTGGCACCCATCTTGCACACACCTTCTTAACCTCCAGTTTTTGTGCAAGATGTTGTAGACTCGTTCAGTTGAGATGCCTGCAGCCTCAGAAATCTCACGCCCCTTGATTGTGACGATTTTCCATAAACATATGACGAATTTTTCCCACCATATCTGATGTGATGACTTCAATTGGGCGTCCGGAGCGCGTTTCATCTTTAGTGATGGTTCGGCCACGTTCAAATTCGTTTATCTAAAAATAAACGGTTTTCAACAATAGAGCAGCAATATTTTTAGTTGTGGTTCGGCCACGTTTAAATTCGTTTATCGAAAAATAAATGGTTTTCAACAATAAAGCAGACTCTCCATGAACATAGCCTAACTCGACTTGATCTTCGCGGCCTTACAATTTTCTAAATGAAAATGTTTTATCACTGCACGGAACTTTTCTTTCTCTTTTTTTTCGAGAACAACTGACACGCTCACTTCAAACGTATGCCTAACGCAAACTAAGCGCTGGTTTTGGCTGAAGCTTGGTAGAGGTTAGTTTAAAGAGTTTTATATTTCGGCCATATACTACAAAGATCATTTTGGCGCCATCTAACAGGAATTTCACTTTACATTGAATTGACCTCGTATATTGATTGAAGCAGACAGGAAATAATGCTAACTGCACTAAGCTCAGTTAGATCTTTGTGCATCTCTTTCAAAACTGGGAAAAACGCAATTCCAGCAGATTTTCACAGCGAATGTGAAGCATTAGATGAGATGAATGATTAGATGTTAGATGAGATGAGATGGAACTGTAAAAACTCTCATTTCACGTGACTTTTATAATTTAATAAAAAAATGAGCTCATAAATATAAATGCGTGAATCTATGTCTAATTATGTAGTGTGTAAAGTTTGTGGAAATGAAGATGGCGTGAAACTGGCGGCGGTATGGGATTGGTCAAAAATCAAACCCACCTTCAGCTCGTCCAATAAAACTTGCAAATTTCTCAATGTTTCGCGTAGGTATAAATGCAGCCTTCTGATTAAGAAATTCTTTTCTATTTATTTCTGAAACATAATGTTTATTTTCAGTGCGTAATTGGTGACTTTTAGTTATTCAGTTAATGATTTTCCACTATTGAATAGTAGATATTTTACCTGCGAAACCAGTATTTTCTCAGAGAAATTTCATTAATTTGTTAAGTGGAATATTTTTACCGATTTGATGAGTAGTTTTTCACTAATTCTTAGTGACCAACTTCTCAGTTATTCAAATTGTGAAATTTCACAATCAAATAGTGATATTTCAGTATTTCAGATTCAGAGAGCTTATTGAAATAGAAAATCATTTCAAAAAGTTTTCAACCAGTTTCATGCCAAAAGTCTTAATGAAAAATGACAGACCAATTTATGTTAACTTCGGTTGTTTTTATAGCTGGTGATATAAAATATTCCTCCGTGCTTATAGTTTTATGGAAAATTACGATTTGACGATCAGTTTTACTGAAAATCGATGACATGTAAAGTATAAAAAATTGCCAGTAATACGTACGTTTTCTATATTTTTGCTAATATAAATTTTATGCCTGAATATATGCGGCATCGTGAAATTGTATACTATTTTCAGATAACATTTACATGACTCTCTTTATATAATTTTTATTTCAATATGCTGTACCTTTTTTAGGTTATAAAATTTTTTTAGCAAGGCTATTTTTTTGCTACTTCTTTCAGTAAAGTGATATGAAAGATTGATTGAACCAACAAATTTCACTTTTTAAAAATAAAAAATAGAAGGAAAGTATGCCTAACGAAATTATTCTTCTTGAAATATATAAAGAAATCAATGAATAGAACATTATTTGACAATAGGTAGCCGTTATAAACAAAATTAGCTTTCTTCAAACATTTTTTATGGACTAAAGTGTTTATTTATTATCTTCTCATGTAAAATCACGTAAATATAAAATTTTTAATATTTATTTTTGAAACAGAATTCAACTGTTAAGTATTGAAGAAAACTGAAAATTGAAATCTCAACAGTTGAGTTTTATTTAATTACGATTGGGATGAAAACGAGTAAAAAAACAATAAATCTTTAATAGTTTTCAATCATTTCAAGGTATTTAAAAGGATTTCAAATATTTTAGGGCAATATTCTGTTTTTAATAGGTTTCAATCATTTGATTCAAAATTCAACTGTTTAAAATTCATTTTCAAATTTTCTCCGATTTTTAATAGTTGAATTTTCAACAGTTGAAAATTCAAGAAAAAAACGAATTTTTAGTTAAAAAAACATGTATTAAAAATGTTACATGTACATATTTTACATGCTAATTTAATGAAATAACATTCGAAAATTGATCTCTTTCAGTTAAAATTTAAAAATCTTATTATTTGGTTGAGAATTTAATTATTTTGTTGAAAATTTAACAATTTTGTAAAGAAGTCATCCTTTTTCTTCAAAAATCGGCTTAAAAGATCTCTTTTTCTAGAAATTGCTTCTCATCGTCTTGCTTGGTTGAAAATTGAACTGTTTGTTTGAAATTCGTCTTTTTAGTTGAAAGTTCAACTGTCATGTTGAACATTCGTCTTTTTGGGTTGAAAATTGAACTATTTCGTTGGAAATTAACTTTTTTGTTGAAAATTCATATGTTCAGGTTAGAAATTCAACCGCTTTGTAGATAATTCCCCTTTCTGTCTTAAAACTTCAACAATTTGGTCGAGATTGTCTTCGTTTTTTCAGTGGAAAATCTTCTTAGTTGAAAATTGAACTGTTTTGTTGAATTTTGTCTTTTTATTTTGGAACTTCATCTCCTTGGCAGAAACGTCTTCTAATCATCTTTTTTTGGTTCAAAATTTCACTATTTGGTTGAAAATTAATCTGGTTTGGTTGAGGATTCAACCATTTTGTTGAAAATTTGTCTTTTTTGATTGAATTCAACTATTTTTTTTTTAAATTAAAATCTGTCTTGGTCGAAAATTCAACAACTCAGTTGGAGGTTGAACTACTTCGTTAAAAATTGATTTTTTGGTTGAAAATGGATCTTTTTGGTTGGAATTTGAACTATTGGGTCGCAAATTCACGTATTTTGTTGAAAATTCGTCTCCTCTGATAGAAAAGTGTTATATTCAGATAATTTTACATGAGATTTCATTAAATAAACATTTCAATCCATAAAAAAAGAGTCGAAAAAAAGTTGATTTTTCCGAAAACGAGTCGTCATTGACAAATGATGTTTTAGCAAATAATAGTAATCCAATAAAATCTCAGTAGGGAATTTATCAGATTTAAAAAAAAATCCCAACTCTGATCATCTCCTTGTTAGATGCAGTCTTCGGCGCAGTTATTTACATTCAAAAAATTATGAAAAAAATTTCACTTTTAAATATGTCCGTTTTTTAGTTTCAAGTATTTTGAACACTATTTTCTATTTAAAAAACTGATTTTTGGCTGTTTTAAAACGGCTACTTTTTAATGCTTTTTTATGTTTGAATATACCTTTTTCTTCAGGAAGATACTTTCTTGATGCTTTTTTTATTTCGATAATGCACTTTGAAGCCTGCGTTATTCATAGACGTGACATTTATAATGTAGCTACCTTTTTTTGAACATTAAAATTCGCTGAGAAGAATTGAGAAGATTGAAGGTAACGTTCAATCTCGCATTCTACGAAAGTGTAACCGGGTTGTGAAAAACCACTTGGCATAGTGCAGAAATAATATATCATAAAAGTTGTGAAAAATACAGAGCGCTGAAAAAATTGCTCTTTGAAGTTATATTCAATGAGTGAATATTCTAAGGTGAATTTACCATTACGATTTTATTACTTCCAATTCAGGTAATAAAATCATTATTCCTTCTGTTACTGACAAACAAGAAATAACTTAAAAAATTGTGCGATCGCAATATCAGCAACATTCGAAATTGTTCCGTTTTAGACTCTACTTTACTCTTTTTAAAATTGTAGCATATAAATCAAATGTAAGAATACATCGAAAATTTAAAAAAAATATCATTCCTAAACAAGTAAAATTTCAGAGGAATTCGAAATCTATGCATTTAGAACTTTGTTTCTCATTCATAAACTTTCACAGTTGAACTATTTTGAATTAGAAGTGTTCAGAATTCAACAATTTTAACATCGATGCATTTAGAAAGTAAGAACTACCAAATGCAAGAGTTTAAAACTGACCAACTTTAAAACAGAATATTGGAAATTTGTGAATTTGGAAAAGGAGGAGAGTCATAAGGCCAAATTTTTATAATAATTGGCGTACATGATAACTTGTTATAAAACAACTATTCTTGCAAAATTTTCTTTCATATTGTTTCTCTTATATCGTAACAATCGAATTCTTCGCATTTTGACTTTTCAAATAAGTATTCTACTATTCCTTTTAAATTTTGATACTAGTCAAGTGGATGGCTGACTTCTTGCCTTGACAAGTATTCAAATCTAGATAATTATCAGTAAACAGACTACTGAAATTTCAGTCAATTTTCCCTGATTCGCAGTAGAAAAACATGCGGAAACTTTAGCGAAAATAATTGTACTAATTTTCATTCAAATAACATTAAACTGAAATTTTTTACTAATTAAATACAGTGAAATTTGACTGAAAGCTATAGTTAAATTATAACTAAATGAATCATTGGCTGGCATATTGCTTTTCAATTAGTCATTTTTATATCTGATCTAATGAATAACTTTAATCATATTTAATTTTTGGGGTTTCGTAGTCCCGGGCAGAAACCTTAATGATTTCGGTTGGGTGTCTGTCCGTCGTATAAAGAAGGGGAAGTGAGAGGAAGTGAGGGAAAGTGAGGGAAATTTTGACGAGGGGGGTGAGCAGAAGTGAGGGGAGTGAGGGAAGGCATTGAGGGAAAGTGATAGGAAGCGAGGGGAAAATAAGGGAGAGGAAATGAGGGAAGGGTGGGGAATTACGGGGTTAGGAGCGGAAATGGGAAGAGGAGAAAACGAGGGGAAGTGCGTGGTTGGGAGGGGGGAGATTTGGATGACCTTGTTGAAAACTTAATAGACTACGAAACCCTTTTTTGTAGACGCTTGGTTTTCTATGCATATTTATTAACAAATTCACGATTTCAATCGGAAAATGCGGTTTTCAGGGTTTCGTGGCCCCGGGCAGAAACCCTTATAGTCTCGGTCGGGTGTCCGTCCCTCGTAAAAAAAAAGGAAAGTGATGGATGGTCTGGGGAGGGGTATGAGGAGAGTGAGGTGAAGTAAGAGGTAAGTGAGGGTAGGTGATGAAGAGAAGTGAAGAGAGTGAGGGGAACGATTGAGGGGAAGTGATTGGAAACGATGGAAAATTAAAGGAGGGGTAATAAGGGGTAGAAAGGGGAATTGAAGTGAAATGAGGGAAGGGTAGGAAATCACGGGATTGGGAGGGGAATTTTGTGAAGGGGAGGAATCGAGAGGAAGTACGTGGTTGAGAAGAGGGAGATTTGAACGACTTTATTAACAACTTAATAGACTACGAAATCCTTTTTTGTAGGCGTCTAGTTTTTTATGTTCATTTTATATTATTTTATATTTTATAATATATTTATATTTTATTTTACGAGTTAAATCGGGATATGCGTTTCTCAGAGTTTTGTAGCCCCGGACAGAAACCCTTATAATTTCGGTCGGGTAACCGTCCCTCGTATAAAACAGGGACGGTGAGGGGAACTCTGTGGAGGGGTATGATGAGAAGTGAGATGAACTAAGTGGTAAGTGAGGGTGAGGGATGAAAATAAGTGAGGGGAGTGAGGGAAGGGATTGAGGGGAAGTGGAAAGAAGCGAGGGAAAATTAAGGGAGAGGAAATGACGGGAAGGAAGGAGAATTGAGAGGAAATGAGGGAAGGGTGGGAAAGTACGAGGCTAGGAGGGAAAATGTGAAGATCAGGAAATGAGAGTAAGTGCGTGGTTGGGAAGGGGGAGATTTGGACGACTTTATTAACAACTTAATAGGTTACGAAACCCTTTTTTGTAGGCGCCTTGCATTTTATGTTTAATTTTATTAACAAACTCATGAGTTAAATCGGGAAATGTAGTTCTTCAGAGTTTCGTAGCCCAGGGCAGAAACTCTTATAGTTTCGATCGGGGGTCGGTCTGTCGTATAAAAAAGGGAAAGTGTGGTGAAGTGAGGGTGGAGAGAGGAGGGCCATGAAGGGACGTGAGGGTAAATGAGGGGTGGGTTTGGGGAGCGTGTGTGGGGAAATGTTGTGAAATGAGGGGAAGTTAGGGGTGGAGAGTGGGAAAATGAGGGGGGTGAGGGGAGATGGGAGAAGTGAGGAAAGGGGAAATGAGGAAAGTGGATAAGAGAATGCTAGGAAGTGCAGGTGGGAAGGGGGAGGGGGATTTTGAACGACTTTATTAATGATTTAATAGGCTACGGAACACTTTTTTGTAGGCGCCTGTCGCCTACTTTTACTAATTTTCTCAGAAATAGTTAAGAAGTAGAATAATTGCATCTAAAGAATCAAAATATAATTTCATTATCAACTTCAAACAAAATAAATTATTTCCCTGATCCAAAAAGTTTGCTTCATTGGACCTACTCCTTTCAAATTAAAATATTCTTAATTTCGACATTTTTAAATTGAAAAGTTTAAACTGCAAACATTTTTATTTTTCAAGGATCATTGAGTAAAGTTTTAATTTATTAAAAATCACTGACGTTTTTAGATAGGTAGCTGAATAAATGATTATTACTTTTCCGATTTGCTAATGTACTAGTTCCAAAAAAATATGGAGATACTTTATTCACTGAATATATCATATATTTATTCAACTGCACGCTCAGATCACTTCTTGAGTTCTGCTGGCTCCCGTCCAACTAGGAATATACGATGTCTGCACTGACGTTAAGGGCTGTTATTTGAATGATGAGTTATTGATAAAAAAAACGGAAAAGCAGAGGGTTTAAACCTGTGAGCAAATAAAAACATGAAATCTAGATGAAAGCTGTGTCAAGCACATAATGAAATTTTTTTAATCCTCCAAATTCCAGTTACAATTTTCACAATATTTTCCGTCATTGTGTTGAATTCTTTATATAACATTCGAAACAAAGCGTATATTGCAAAATATTTCCATCAATGAAGTTTATCTGGAGAGGAAATCTGTTTACGTTGTTAACGGCTTGATTACATTTTTTTATTTACCGTAAAAATTAGAATTCATGTTTATGTTGCAAGTTTGGATTTAACAAATAAATGCTGAAAACTTGAAATCATTAAATTTAAGAAAAATGTTTGATTAATTAATAATGATAGGATTATGTTTAAGCTTAAATGTTTAACATTTTCAAAGTACAATTTATTTTAAGATCCGTTCAACTGCCAAGAATAAACGTGATTATATAATCCTTACTGATCATTCGTTGTCACAACTGTCTTTTCGACTTTATCACTTCATCACTTGGTCTGAACCCTCTTTAACGAGCTTAAATAATTACCCATCGTTCCCAATTTTAACTCTTGAAAGAGAATGAATTTATTCAAAAATGAAGAAGGCTTTATAGAAAAATTCCATCGGTAAATGAAAAACTATTTATCAAATTTCAAAAAAATATGATCAATTTCATTTTTATATTATTTTATAATTTATAATAAAAGAAAGAAGCCTCAAGTAATATAAATTCAAGATTGTGAATTTTTGTAATTCAAACAATTGAAAACGTTTTATATACTTTTTTATTTGTAAAATATCACTGTTAACATTGGTAAGTATTATAATGGTTTAATCAAAGTTGAAATAAGCATATCTTTTATAAAAAGATTATTCGATATAATTAATGCCAATTTAGTAGTTTGCTGAAGTGTTTGTTTAATTCACTTTATAAATATTTGAGTACTTATTATGAATATTTGCATGGAAATGAAACAACTGTTTGTATTCAAACTCAATTTCCTCCAACTCTGTGAGTTTATAGCGTTTAAATTCTGGTGTTTAATGAGTAACATGGTATATCAAGGTAGTAAAACACACCACACAAGTTTACACAATAAATTCATGTCGCGAATTCTAGTTTCAATATTGACCCGAAAATTTGTCTCTGATACCTTGATTTTTCTTAAAAATTATCTCAAAAATTGTAGAAAAATTCCTGAAAGAAAATTTTTTATAAAATATGTAAATCACTACATTTTTATCCTTTTTCAAAATATAGACCTAATATTATATAAATAACCTATGTGTAAAAAATTGATCTAAAAAATTTATTTATATGAACAACATTTGAATTATAATTGAATATAAATATATTAGTGCCTAATATAGGTATAGGATAGACGATGTTAAACGTTAATGAAGGAATAAAAGATTATGCTCTTATGGGAAAATTTTGATTGTGGTTCTAAAAATTCAGGGACTCTCGAACGTATTCCAAAAATAAATGCTTTATCTAAAGTTCTTGTTTGAGGAGTAAAAATAAAGAAAGCAATTGATTGCACTTTAGATTGTTCTAGAAACAGCGAATAAATACACACCCGAGTTCAGAAAACAATTCCTTTCTATTAACTTTGCCTTGTCAAACTGTTTTTTTTAAACAAAACAAAAACAATCCAAAAATTATAAATAATATGTTAATACATATGCTAGGGTGCCCAATAAACATTTGAATTATTGAATTTTTCAAACGCTACCCTTAAATATCTTACTTTCAGTGAAAAAATACTGCCATAAATTTTCTCCTATCCTTAAAAAACTGCTTAGAGGTTCCGCTAGGCCGTCTTGGGTCTGGAAATGGATGCTCTTAGTTTTCGCTTTTTAACAAATAAAAATTTAAGGCTAAAAAATACTTTAAGCGCCAGAATGTATTTTTTATTTATTGAAGAAAAATATGCACAGGATTTCTTCTAAAATATAAGGAAAATCTTCTCCATAATGAATAAATTAAAAATATTTATATGGGGTGACAGAAAAAACTTTTGAATTTCGAAATACACATTTTCATAGTTTAAAGATTTCTATAGTACTTTAAAGTGTATTCTCAGCTATAATTTATCTGTAAAGGATGTAAGCTAGTTAATTGATGTCGATTTTGGTGCACTTCTGTGTTTTTATAAGTTTCCATAAGTTTTTTTTTACCGATTTCATTAAATTCCTAAGTACTGAAAATGAGGCTCGATATTAATTTACTTAAAAAAAGTGACAAAGTGAACTATTCAAACCAAAAAAGTAGCCAAAAGTGACTAATTCCTAACCCAGAAAGTGACTAAAATTGACTAAAACTAACTAATGTGCATTAATATTAGGAATATTTTGAATTCGTAAGAATTCACAAAAATTCGATGAATTTTATAAGCATTCCAGGTGGATTTCAACGAACTTAGGATAAATTCATGAGTATTCAGAGTGAATTGTAAACATTTGAAGTTGAATTCTAATGAATTCAAGGGAATTCAGGAGACATTGATGAAATTCATAAGCATTCCAGGTGGATTTTAACGAATTTAGGATAAATTCATAAGTATTCAGAATGAATTGTAAACATTTGAAGTTGAATTCTAATGAATTCAAGGGAATTCAGGAGACATTGATGAAATTCATGAGAATTTCAGTGAATTGTACCAAGTTCAAAAATCAAGAAATTGTTATTGAAATTTGGAGGAATTTAAGGAAAATGAGAAGAATCCGATGAAATTCATAAAAATTCATGTGAATTGAAAACAATTCATAAATGTTAACAAAATTTATTGAATTCATGAAATTTGGAATGAATTTAGAAAAATTCAAAAGAATTTAAAAGAATCTGATGAAACGCCTGAGGCTTCTAGGTGAGCTTAAAAGAAATCAGGATAAATATAAATTAATAAGAATTCAAGTTGAATTTCAAATGAATTTAAATTAATTGAAGAATAATTTTTTAATCCAAAATGTATATAAATATAAAGGAATTATATAAAAGAATTCAAGGGTATTCGACGAAATTCACACAAATCCAAAATGAATTTCAAAGAATTCAAGATGAACTTGAAATAAAATGAAAAGAATTCAAAAGAATTCAAGAATGTACGAATAGGTATAAACCTGAATTTAAAAGATTCGATGAAATTTGTAAGAATTCCAGGTGGATTTTAACGAATTCAGGATAAATTCATAAGAATTCAGAGTGAATTATGAACATTTCAAGTTGAATTCAAAAGCACTCAAGGGAATTCAGGAGACTTTGATGAAATTCATAAGAATTACAGTGAATCGAACCAAGTTCAAAAATCAAAAAATTGTTATTGAAATTTATAGAAATTTAAGAGAAATTAGAAGAATTCGATGAAACACATAAAAATTCAAGCAAATTGAAGACAATTAAAAAATGTTAACAAAATTTATTGCATGAAGTTTGCAGTGAATTTAGAAGAATTCAAAGGAATTCAAAAGAGTTTAACGAAACACCTAAGAATTCTAGGCGAGCTTAAAAGAGATCAGGATAAATATAAATTCATAAGAATTCAGGGTGAATTCCAAATAAATTCAAATTAATTGAAAAATAATTTTTTCAATCCAAAATTTATATAAATATAAAGGAAACATGTAAAAGGATTCGAGGGAATTCAAGGGAATTCGTGGAAATTCACACAAATCCAACGTCCAACGTTCAAATTAGATTTAATTTAATTAGATCTAGTTTGGTCTTTGGACTCTTGTTTTTTTTTTAATTTCAAAGAATTTCGTAATAAGATATTTAAAATCCAAAAAAATTCATTGAATTCGGGTAAATAGGAGTAAATAGAAATGTGATGAAATTCACAAAAATTCGAGGTGAATTTAAAAGTCTTCAGGTTGAAGAAAAAAACTGAAAATTCAAACAGGATCCATTGAATTCAGTGAATTTAAAAAAAATTCTAAGAATTCAGGGTGAATTCAAAAGAATGCAAGAAAATTTAGAAATAGGTAAAGACCTAGTGATCTTTTTTTTCAATGATATTATTATTATTATTTCAATCAATTCAATAGTGATCTTTTCATTTTAAAAAGTAACTGGAGTGACTTTATCTAAAAAAAGTTACTGAAAAGTGATCCTTTCTAGGTAAATTATATCTCGATATACATTTTAAAGTACAATAAGCTTCTTTAAGCAATAGAAAATGTGTATTTTTGTGTATTACGAAATTCAAGATTTTTTCATAAGTGATTATAGAGATAGATAGATAGATAGATAGATAGATAGATAGATAGATAGATAGATAGATAGATAGATAGATAGATAGATAG
>JAUMHM010083249.1:0-13502 GCA_032362435.1 Melikaiella ostensackeni
ATATCTAATGACACATTCTGATTTTTGATTATACTAAATATCATTAGCAACATAATGTAAAAACAATTAGGAGAAGAAATTATTTTCATTTGCCTTTAAATGTCCACATTGGCAATATGTTCACATCATTTTTATAAAATTATCAATTAATGTCTAACAACAAATTTTTATTACCGAACATCTCTCGCAACATAACTTGGGGAGAATTAATAGAACCAACTATTTTTATCTGCCTTTAAATCTCCACACTGGGCATCTGTTTATATAATTTGTTTATAAAATTACAATAAAATATCGAACGAAAATTTTCATCAAAATACACAACTGTCAACATAATTTGAGTAGCATTAGGAGAAAAAAATTTCTTTCTGCCTATAAATGTCTATAATATGAATTTTTAAATCAAATTTGTTTATAAATTAACAAGGAATAAAGGATGACAAATTTTCATGATCAAGTATCACCTGGTCGACAAAAACAAGAAACTTTAACGCAGAAATATATGTTGCAAACAAAAGTCCATAATTTCATTTTAAAAATCCTTAATGCTGATTATTTGTTAATTTAATTCGTATATAATAATTAACTTTACAACTGACAAATTTGTTTTGTTCCAAATATTATTGCCGCAAATTATATACAAGCGATACTGAGCTTAGTGAGCATAGGAAAAATTGTTATAAGAAGATAAAAAAAATGAAAAATTCGATATTTTTTCGCTAAAATTGGAGTGAATTTAGAAGAATTCAAGGGAATTCAACAGACTTTGATGAAATTCACAAGATTTCAATGTGAGTTTGGAAGGCTTCAGGGTGAATTAAATGAAAATAAAAAAAATCCATTGAATTGAGTAGAATTGAGCAAATTGCGAAGGAGTCAAAAGAATCCAGGGTGAATTCAAAAGAACTCAGGGCAAATTCAAAAAAAAATTAAAAGAATTCCATACCGCTCAGGGTGACATTCGAAGAGATTCAACAGAATTATAAAGAATTAAAAAGTATTCAGGATTAATTGATAAGAGGTTAGGGTGAATTCCCAATTAATTCAAATGAATTGAAAAAAATCCAAAATATTCCATTGATTTCAGTAAAATTGGAGTGCACTTAGAAGCATTCAAAGGAATTCAAGAGACTCTGATGAAACTCATAAGAAGTCAAGGTGAGCTTAAAAGATTCAGGGTGAATTTAATAGAACTGAAAAAAATCAATTAAATTGATTAGAATTAAGTGAATTCAGAAGAATTCGAAAGAATTTAGGGTAAATTCAAAAAATCCAAATTAATTGCAAAAAATCAAAAACTCAAAAATATTCAATTGACTTCAATAAAATTCGAGTGAATTTAGAAGAATTCAAGGGAATTCAAGAGACTTTGATTGAATTTATAAGAATTCAAGGTGAGTTTAAAAGACTTCAGGGAGAATTCAATGAATCTTTGAAAAAAATTCATTGAATTGAGTAGAATTGAGCGAATTTAGAAGAATTCAAAAGAATTCAGGGAAAATTCGAAATGAATTCAAATGCATTGAAAAAATCCAAAATATTCCATTGATTTAGTAAAATTGGAGTGCATTTAGGAGCATTCAAAGGAATTCAAGAGACTTTGATTAAATTCATAAGAATTCAAGGTGAGTTTAAAAGACTTCAGGGTGAATTCAATGAAACTTTAAAAAGAATTCATTGAATTAAGTAGAATTGAGTGAATTTAGAAGAATTCAAAAAGATTCAGGGTGAATTCGAAATAAATTCAAATGAAATGAAAAAAAATCCAAAATATTCCATTTATTTCAGTAACACTAAAGTAAATTCAGAAGAATTCAAGAGAATTCATAGGAATTCAGGATACGTTTATGAGAATTTCAGAGAATTAAAAAGAATGCAGGATAATTTAATAAGAGGTCAGGGTTAATTTAAAAGAATTCAAATTATTTGCAAAAATTCCAAAAATCCAAAATATTTCATTGACTCCAGTAAAATTGGAGTGAACTTAGAAGAATCCAAGGGAATTCAAGAGACTCTGATGAAACTCATAAGAAGTCAAGGTGAGCTTAAAAGATTCAGGGTGAATTTAATAAAACTGAAAAAAATCAATTAAATTGAGTAGAATTAAGTGAATTCAGAAGAATTCGAAAGAATTTAGGGTTAATTCAAAAAATTCAAATTAATTGCAAAAAATCAAAAACTCAAAAATATTCAATTGACTTTAATAAAATTCGAGTGAATTTAAAAGAATTCAAGGGAATTCAAGAGACTTTCATGAAATTTATAAGAATTCAAGGTGAGTTTGAAAGACTTCAGGGTGAATTCAATGAAACTAAGAAAATCCACTGAATTGTGTAGAATTGAGTGAATTTAAAAGAAATCAAAAGAATTCAGAGTGAATTCGAAAAAAATTCAAGAGAATTCTAGAGCATTCAGAGTGAACTCGAAAAAATTCAAGCCATTTCCAAAGAATTCAAAATTGTATTTAAGAATTTAGGATACATTGATAAAAGTTTAGGTTGAATTTCAAATGGATTCAATTGAATTTTAAAAAATGAAAAATATTTCAGTGATATCAGTAAAGTTTGAGTGATTTTAGACGATTTTAAGAGAGCTTATGAGAGGATAAATTAATAAAAATTTGGGGTGAATTCAAAAAGACTTCAAATGAATTGAAAAAAATCCAAACTATTCTATTGATTTCACTAATATTGGAGTAAATTTAGATAAGTTCAAGGGAATTCAAGAAAATTCGATGAATTCCATACGGATTCAAGATGAATTTATAAGAATCCAGGGTGAATTAAAAAGAATTCAAAGGAATTCAGAGAAATTTGGAAGAACTCAAGAAAATTCAGAAATAGGTATAGGGGTAATTGTCAAATTGCAGGCAAACTTTAACACCGACAGTGGCAATCATATTATTATTAAGAATTCAATATTTCATGAACACTTCTGAATATAAGAAATTATAATGAAATTCGTACATGAAATATGGGTAGTGGAATTGAGGTTAGGAGTTTCATGAAAAGGAGCGCGAGCTTTTAAATAGTTCAAAAGCGAATACTTTAACGCATGCAATTTAGAAAAAAAAAGAAATATTTTATTATAATTGTAGTAAATCTGAGCGATATGTGAAATTATTTTTAAAAAAAGAGAGATTCCGAGTGAAGTTCTGCTTTTCATTGAGACTGTCTACGATTAAAATTTGAAGCCCACAAAAATTCATTAATTTGTCACAATTGTAATAAAAAATTACATGAATTATGCAATATATTATTAAAAACAAATCTAACTACCTGTGATTTTCATTATAATATTTTTTCCTACACATCTTTTCCTTTCTAATTTACTTATTTAGCTCACATCTTGAGATATTTTTTCATAAATTAAGGTTAGGATATAGTAAACAAACCAGCTCACCTGATCCACGCGCACGCGCAAATATAAGCAGTCGTTCGCCGTCGTACGTGCCGTACGGTAATGACGATAGAAAAATTAGGAAGTTCATCCTTTTTTAATATTTTTAAAAAGAAAGAACATTTTAATCATAAATAATCTCCTACTTATGAAGGAAAACACCGTTGAGCAGGTAACGGAATGGTATTTTTTTTCACTCTGAAACTGGTTTTCAAGATACGTACGGTAATGATATTTTTGTTGTCAAAATGTGTTTTTCAGTTTTAATATCGGATTTACACAAGAAAATGGTTATATTTTAAGCTTAATTTTGTAGAATCTTGTATTAAACGATACACTTAATATTTATGGGTTCATTTCTCAACTGTAACTACAATAGTTAACTAGAAAAAAAGAAGTATGGTAATGACGACTAAAATTACAAAAATAGAGGGACAGACTTTAAAGTTTTTACAATATTATTTAGTCGGATTCAAAAATTTGCATAAATTAAAATGTTCTTATAAAGTTTACAAACATGATACGTGAAGCATTTTTTAGGTTACTGTCAAGCACAAAGGAGAAAATCAGTATATCCTTGTACAAAGTGAGTTTGGGACGCCGTACGGTAATGACGTTTGGGGTGTTCTTATATTAAATTTAAATAAATAGAAACAAAAATGAGAAAAAGAACATGACTATTTTGTAGAGAATGATAATAAGTATTTACTAAATAAAAACAAAAAGCAGTAAGAGTTTCTAATTTTATGTTATATTACTGGGACTTCAAGTTTGCCTTCAATTTGACAATTACCCATAGACCTAATTTCTCTTTTTTAATCTATTGAAAGAAAAATGACTGAGTGATCTTTTCATTAAGAAGAGAAACTATAGTGACTTTGTCGTAAAAAGGTGACTGAAAAGTGACTTGAGAAAAAAGTGACTAAAAGTGACTTAAGTGACTGTGTGGCAGCCCTGCTAATGGGCAAACCGGCGCTGAAAGTTGTGCATTTACAGGTAGTTAAAATTTTTTTCTAGCTTGAGCGCGTTTCAAGATTCTGAAAGAGAGGAGTATTTTCAGTTATGTATAACGGATTCGCCAATCCACATAGAAATCCCATTGCACGATCCTTGAGAAAGGCATTCCCTGTAAGGAAATCCGTGGGTGATATCAAGCGTGGGACCAGAAACTAGCCAAATATTAGAATCAATTTCGAAAATAGTTTCACTCAAGACAACCTATCAGCAGTTTAGTTTTTTGCTTGTGAAAAGATGTCTGTTGTCAAAAACGTGATTTTTTTTAGTGTTATTGTCACCCTCTGCTTCGCAAAAGTTCGTGGTGAGTAAAAATATCTGAACACAGTAAACCTGGGGTTATCAAACAGTTGCATATCATTCTGATTATCACTAGTTTACAAATTTTTGGTTCATCAAGTGTACCTACAAGAAGAAGTATTTTCTAGACTAATTTTGGATCCCTGAAAAAGAAAATGACACTCATTTATTTTTCCAAAGAAGCGTTCTTGAGATATGTGCAAAAAAACGTGCTTTGTGGCCGTTTTGTAGTTATCTTGAGAACGGTTGATCCAACTAACATGAACTGTATATCATTCGTAAGATATGTTCTTCTTCTTTCCGACGATATATTGTTCGTGTCAGTCGGACCGTTATCAAGATTTATGCGAGTAGCGGAAAAAAACACGTTTTTTGCAAATATCTCGAAAACGCTTCTTTGGAAAAATAAATGAATGACATTTTCTTTTTCAGCGACCCACAATTAGTCTAAAAACCCCTTTTTTCTCCTAGTACATTTTTCGTGTAAAATCGCGTTATCAACTTCAGATCAAAATGATTCACTTTTGAGGATCCAAAATTAACTTTTGCACAATTTCATTCATACCTGTCGAGTGGCAGTTGTTATACTTTTTATTAAAGTCGTAGGTCATTCATGACCGACACAATATTTATAAAACTAAATTTCACGATGATGTCATCCCCAATTCATGTGTGTTTATACATGTCCATTAAAGTCTGAACCTGGCCCTGGAAATTCATTTTTTTCATACAAAACGTTTTAGAAAACGTTTGATTTACAAAAAATAAACAATTTTTCGAATATAAAAAAATCAACTTTCAACCAAATAGTTGAATTTTCTACTAATGAAGATACATTTTCAACCAAACCTGGAATAGTTAAATTTTCAGTCAAAAAATTATTTTTCAACGAAAAAAACAAACAAATTTTCATCAAAATAGTTAAGTTTTCTACCAAAGAGATGAAATTTCAACTATAATGATGAATCTTCAACCAACAAAATTAATCTTTAACAAAGGAATTCAACTTTCAGCCAAGTAGTTAAATTTACAATCAAAAAAATAAATTTTTAACCATATAGTTAAATTTTCAACTAAGAAAGAAAATCTCTCAACCAAAAATGGAATACTTAAATTTTCAGTTAAAAAAAAAAAAAATTTCGACAGAAAAAAAAGAATTTTCGACAGAGGATAAGAATTTTCAACAAAATAGTCAAATGTTCGATTCAAGAAATGAACTTTCAACTAATATGATCAATCTCCAACCAAAAAAAAAAATGGAATTTTCAACAAAGGAGTTTAACATTCAGCCAAGTAGTCGATATTTCAACCAAAAAAGATTTCAATTATGAATAAAAAACAGATGAATTTTCAACCCACGAATATGAATATTCGTCAGAAAGTTAATTTCCAATTAAATAGCTTAATTTTAAACCGAAAAAGATGAATTCTCAACAAATAGGTGAATTCTCAACCAAAACAGATTAATTTTCTACCAAACAATTGCACTTTTAATAAAAAAAGATGAAATTTCTACGAAGAGAAATGAATTTTCAAACCAAAAAGACGAGTTTTCTACAAAACATCTGAATTTTCAATTCTCGAATATGAATTTTCGACAAAAAAGATCATTTTCAACCAAATAGTTGAATTTTCAACCCAAAAAGACGATTTTCTAACAAAACTGTTGAATTTGTGATCAAAAAAGACGAACTTTCAACAAAAAAGTTGAATTCCCAACCAAAAGAAATTAATTTTCAACTATTAAGATTAATTTTCTACCAACAATGACGAATTTTGAAAAAAATACATGAATTTTCAACTAAAAAAGATAAATTGTAAGTCAAAAATGAAATAGTTGATATTTCAACCAAAAAATATTTCAATTTCAAATGAAAAACAGTTGAATTCAATCAAAAAAGACGATTTTCAAGCAAATATTTAAATTTGAAATCAAAGAGATGAATCTTCAACCAAAATAGATTTTAATTTAAAATGAAAAACAGTTGAATTCAATGAAAAAGGACTATTTCCAACAAAATACTTAAATTTTCAACCAAAAAGATGAATATTCAACCAAAAGAAAAAATGAATTTTCAACAAAACAATTACATTTTAACTAAATAATAACATTTTAACCAGGAAAGATTAATTTTCAACCAAAAATATAATAGTAGATATTTCAACCAAAAAGACTTAACTTTCAGCAAAAAATAGTTGGATTTTAAACTTAAGAACATAAATTTTCAACCAAAAAAGGCGATTTTTCAGCTAAATAGTTGAGTCCTCAACCACAACAGATTATTTTTTAATCGAACAGTTGCATTTTTAACCAAAAGGATGAAATTTCTACCAAAAGAAATGAATTTTCAAACAAAAAAGACGAATTTTCAACAAAGAGTTGAAATTTCAAACAAGAAAGACTTATAAAGATAAGGCCCAACCAAAACTGGCATACTTCAATTTTTGGTTAAAAAAAATAATTTTTAACCCAAAAAAAAGAGTTTTCAACCAAGCAGTGGAATTTTTAAGCTAAACAGATGAATTTTCAACCAAACAGTTGCATTTTTAACCAAAAAAGTTTGAATTTCTACCAATAGAGATGACTTTTCGAACCAAAAAGACGAATTTTTAAGAAAAGAGATGAATTTTACACCCAAAAACGGCAATTTCCAACAAAGCACTTGAAGTTTTAGACCGCAAATACCAATTGAAAAAAAGTTCATTTTCAACCAAATAGTTGAATTTTCAACCCGAATAGTCGAGCTTTCGAGAAAACACTTGAATTTTTAATTTAAAAGAATGCCTTTCTAACATAATTGTTGAATTTCTAACATAATTGTTGAATTTCTAAGAAAATAATCTAATTTTCGAACAAATAATAAAATTTTCAACCAAAAAAGATGAATTCTCCACCAAAAGTATAATAGTATATGGTCTTTTCAACCAAAGTGATTTACCCAGTGATTTACCTAGTTTGCAATTTTCCTCCATTGGGCTATAAGTATCTATATCTCTGGAAGTTATTTTTTTACCTTTCAACTTTAGACTTCGTAGTTCGAGCATTCGTCGAAACTTAATGATTATTCGTTTTAAAAAAATGTAGGAAATTTCTTTGAACGCTCGGGTTTTAATGTGCATGTAGACGGTTATGATTTCGTCGTGACATAACAACTGAAAACCAAAATGAAAATTCATGACAGGCAATTGATCTTGAAAATCGGATCATTCTATTGTGCAATTTGGTGATCAAATAAAAAAAAAACGAAATCTGTATAAAAGCGTTGTAGATCATTTTGATCCAATTTCAGTATCGAATTGATCAACTTACATTTACTGTGACATATAAAAACACAAACTGTTTCAATACTTGTTCCTTTCAAATTATTAACATAATATTTTTTTAAATGTTTATAGTCTTTTTCTGAGAAATTTTTTTGAAATATTTGTGAACAATTGAATTCTTATAAGAGTGTCTTTAACTTATATTTACTTTAAGAACTTTAATTTATTGCTAACAGATTGTTTTGAAAACTAATAAGGTAAACGTCCCAGTATTCATGACCTTAGTCCCAGTAATCGCGACGTCAATTTTCATGCTTTTTTCTAATTTGAATTAATTGACTTTCCATTTAATACTATAAAATGTTAAGAATACATGAGTTTTATCATTAAGTGTTATTTTAAATATATTATTCAACAAAATATTCAAATTATAACCAATTATCATGATTATTGGGACTGTAACGATTACTAGGACATCTACCTTAATAATTTGAGATATCTGTACTATTTTACCAATTATTGATAATTGAAGGGTGGCAGTACAGAATTAGATAACCAAAAATATGGGAATTTTTCAAAAGAGCGAAAAAAACATTCTGTAAATTCGAAACCATCATTTAAGGCCATGCTATACTTACCCGCTTTCTACATCACCGACATTCTTTTTCGCAACAACTTACGTCCATATGAATTGAGATATTGATTTGAAATTTCCCGAAATTAGTTAACAGGCACCAAGGAACATTTGTATGGTTCTAAATTTCTGAAACATAAAAAGAAATGTTAATTTTGGAAATTTTTTGGAAAATTTTGTTTGGATTTCGAGAAATTTAGGACCATACAAACGTTCCTTAGTACCTTTTTATAATTTCTCAGATTTTAAACCCGATATCTCAATTCGTGTGGACATGAGTTGTTGCAAAAAAAGTGTCGGTAAGGTAGGAATCGGGTCAGGCGAAGTGATGCTAATTGAGGCCAAAAAAGTTTGATTAAAAAAAGTTATCCAGGTTCTAGGAAATGTATGTGGAAGTTGACAATCTGAAAGCTACACGAACCTAAAATTTAAGCTGGCTCAGTTGCGGTTTGTGATAAAAAGTTCAATTTTCAGTTAAAAACGAAAAAAAAACACTCCCGAGATATTAAGTTTATGAATACGGGTAAACAAACTTTTATGCAAAAAAAGTCAGCCGCTTCCAAGAAAATCGACCGACAATTTTAAGATTAGAATTTCATGGGTTTTCCAAATTAGATTTGGATAACGATAAAAAATAGAATTTCAAATTTTTGACAAAAAAAAGGTTGCTCCCGAGATATGGGGATTCTGAATAAGAATAAAAAAAAGCTTGATCCAAAAAATGATTTTGTTCCGAAAAAAAATCAAAATTGAAGACCGCAATATGACAGTATAGGCTTCGCAATGCTCTATGTAACTAAAACAAGTAACAAAAAAGTATCTTTCTGAAGAAATAAGTATCCTCAAAAACAAAATAAAAAACACCAACACAAAAATAAAAAGTATTTTGAAAAGTAGCGTTTTTACATCAGTCAAAAATTTGTTTTTTTTTTAAATAAGGGAGTGTCGTAAAAAATACTTTAAACTAAAAAAGAACGTATTTAAAAGGATTTCTTTCATACTTTTCTGTATAAAAGACTGCATTTAGCAAGGAGATGATCAAAGTTGGGATTTTTTCTTAAATCTCATAAATTCCTTACTGATAGTCCATTGGATGAATAATAATTTGCCAAAAAACTATTTGCTGATGGCGACCTGTTTTCGAAATAATCGACTTTTTTCCCAATTTTTTTCTTATGGATTAAAATTTTTATTTATCAAATTCTCATGTAAAATTGTGTAAATATGACATTTTTCTATCAGCATAGATGAATTTTCAAGAAATACATGAATAAAAACTAAATAGTTCAATTTTCAACTGAAAAAAAAATTTCAATCAAAGAGATGAATTTTCGACTACAATGATGAATGTTTAAATGAAAAAAATCCATATTTAACAAAAGAGTTCAATTTTCAAACAAGTAGTTCAATTTTCCACCAAGAAAATTAATTTTCTACTAGAAAAAACGAATTTTCTACAAGCTACATGAATTTGCAACGAATCAGTTGAATCCTCAACCAAAACATATTAATTTTCAACCAAACAGTTGAATTTTCAACCAAAAAAGATGATAAAAAAAATTTCCATCAAACGAGATGAAGCTTCAAACCAAAAAGATGAAATTTAACAAAAGAGTTGGATTTTCAACTAAGAGAGATTTTTCAGTCAAGGAAGAAAAACAAATTTAAATAAATTGTTGAAGTTTCAAGCGAAAAAGACGAATTTTCTACCCGAAAATATGAATTTTCAACCAAAAATTTGATTCCCAACCAAATAGTTCAATTTTCTACCAAAATAGTTGAGTTTTCACCCCATAAAGACGAATTTTCAACAAAATAAACGAACTTGCATTCAAAAAGACGAACTTTAAAACCAAAAATACGAAATTCAACTAAAATTACGAATCTTTAACCCAAAAAATCACCTGTTAACTGTTGAAAAATCAAGAGGAAAATGGCGACCCATTTTCAAAAAAATCGACTTTTTTTAAAAGAAAAAATGTTTATGGAGTAAAATGTTTCTTTATTCAATTCACATGTGAAATTATCCAAATATAACATTTGTAACACTTGTTTTTAATATAAAATTCGCTTTCTTTCGAATTTTCAACTTTCGAAAATTCAACCATTAAAAATTCAAGAAAATTGAAAATTGAATGTATTCATTTTAAGATTTTTTGAGAAACTCATCCACTGTTCTATTTTGATTGATTTTTTTTTACGTAATGTAGTTTCCTTAGGCATACCTTTCTTCCATTTTTCATTTTTATTTTTAAAAATCTGAAAGTTGTTAGTACGATCAATGTTTTATATCACTTTACTGAAAAAAGTAGCAAAAACGTAGCTTTGCCTAAAAAAGTATCAAAAATGTAAAAAAAAGTATGGAACTTTGAAGTCTGACATTATGACAGATAAGTTTTTGGTAAAAATCCGAAAAAAAAGAAATCTATTTTTTTTATTCTCTTCATTAAACGGTTATAATTTCAAGAAATATCAATGCTAAAAGGTTGAGAACAATTTTTACTACGTTATAATTTCAACTAAATGTTAGCTAAAATTGTATTAATTTCCGAAATGATTTGTTTTTAATCAGTGTATCAAAAAATGATATTTCGAAAAAATCCTTTTATCACAATATGTATTTAATTTTTAAAAAATTGTTTATGTAATAAACCCATTTTCGAAAAAATGTTCATCATCTAGTTCTGTACTGTCACCTTTCAATCACAGATTTATCCGAATTTATATTAAAATTTATGTTAAATTAGTAAAAAATAAAACTTATATTCAACTTTGATTTCATAAAGTGGAATATATGAAGTTTTATTTTCACAATATTTTTTCTAATTTAATATAAATTTTCGTGTTTACATGTTTGAGCCTTGAAGCACGCTATCCAACTTTTACAGAAGTAAAAAGTGTAGTCTGCTCTCAGGAGCAAGAATGTAAAAACATTTTCATAAATTAATTAAAGAATTACATAAGTAATTACAATTAAGATGAGTATTAATATTCTAAAAAGTACGAAGAATTGATTCAACATTATTTTTTTGGAAATTAAAAATTTAATTTCTTGCCCCTGAATACAGATGATCACACCTCGAGTCGTATAGTAGGTGGCCGTCAGTTAGGCGCAATTTCCTTCCTGCAAAAACTTTTACCTTCGCAAGTGCACCGAGGATATGCACCCTCTCAATTTCAGTAAGTAAAAATAAAAATGGTGATAACTCATCATATTTCAATCAATTAATTTAACCTGAATTTACTTCAATATTTTGCTTTAAACATAATAGTTTCTTTACAAATTTATATTTAATTTATTTTTTATATTGTCATAAAAATTAATTGATAAACTTATTATGAATAATAATTATAAAATATCATTTCACTTTTAATAATTCATTTTCTTTCAATTCAATTAGGGGCCATTCAAAGTATACGTAATGTTTTTTTTTGGACATTTTGACCCCCCCCCCCCCACCCATGTGACACACCGTAGTTTTTATCCCCCCGCCGGTGTTATGTAACTTTTTTTTACAAAAGTTAATTAATTGAATAAGAGACAACATAGAAGATATTGCAAAAAAGTTAAAATTTTGTTAAATTCTGAATAACTACCGAAATAATTGACAGTTTTTTATTTTCTGGGGCACATTTTGAAGATAGACTTCCTTAAGGGGCCAAACGGTGAAGCTATTTTGTCTGATTTTTTCTACAAATAATCTAAAGAATATAGAGACCCCCGGTACAAGCCGCTTTTTTCGAAAAAAATTCAATTTTTTATGTAAGAATTAAAAGAAAAAAATGCGCTTCGATCAAATCGTTGTATTAAAGTGTTCTACTATTTAGCGAAGCAGGGAGCAAAAGGGGAAACCACCATCAAGTCTGCAGGTAATGAAACGCTCACTATGACCAACATAGATGCATTCAGGGGCGTACACACCGTATACGAAAAGTATGGGCCCCTACCCATTTGTCACATCTATAACGGACGGTTATTTCATTATTTGATTTAAAAAAAGGAGACCTGGAAAAACTTGACTTCTTGACCTGGAAAACCTAGAAAAGACCTTCAATTTTGTTCCGAAGAATCGCTGGACGCCCTGAGTGTACAAGTTTCAGATTTTTCTGAGTAATAAATTCTAATAAATTCTGAGATACAACTGTGCACACAATTATGTTAAAAAGTCATTTCTTTATAACGCTGTTCATTGCAAACGGTTTATCCTACCAAAAAAGTGCGAGAGGCAAAAAAGTTTTAATTTTGCTTAGCAAGCTGCAAGTGATATTATAAATTTCTGTTGCCAATAAATAATTAAATTATTCAACAAAAATTGTTTACACAAAAACTGACCAATATTTCGAAAACCTAACCGAGATATTCGTAATCAGGGGACTTCTTTTGACCTTTTGGACGAAGTTATCTCGGGGACCTATTAGTGGATACGGAAGTATTAGTGGCGCCTGTATTAATTACAAAGATCTGTGTTGACTCAAGAAATGAGAGGGGTAAACTCTCGCCTTTTTTGTAGACGCTCTAGTAATTGTAATGTTTTGTAATTGTATACTATCTTATTAATTATGCGTGAATGGAGCATTTCCGAATGTAATTATAAACTGCTGGAAAGAAATGCAGTATTCGCCTAAAAGTAACATTGTGAAATAAAAAATCAGTGGTAAGACGATTGATAGTTATTGTTTTGAACAAAATCACGTAAAACTATACATAGAGTACAGTCAAATTAGCTGAACAAAGGCCATTTTGTAGTAAAAATAGCAGCATTTCCTATTTATTTCAACAAATACACGTGCTATAAGTTTTTTATGAGGAAAATAAGATGCGCAATTAAATTTCATATTTAAATATATGTTTGAAAAATTAAAATTTGAAACATTTTTTACAAGCTCTCAG
>JAUMHM010083250.1:0-13500 GCA_032362435.1 Melikaiella ostensackeni
TTGTATATATTATACGGTGAGCGCAAAAAATCGAGCGCAAAGCGCGAATATTATGATGAGAATGTATTCCTTAAGGCTGATAGAGCCTTAAGTAAATGAATTTCCTTTCTCATTTGAAATCAGAAATAAATGTAGTGATCTGTACATGAAGAATATATAACAGCGAGCGCGAAGCGCGAGATCATTTTTCGGAGCGCGAAGCGCGCGATGGTAATGTTCCCGCAAAGCGGGTAGATTTTTTGTTGTTGAAATATCAAGTATTACATTTTTCTTTGAGAATTCATCGTTTTTGGTTGAAGATTCATCTTTCTAGCAGAGCATTTAACTATTTTGTAGGAAATTCGTTTTTTGTTGAAAACTAATTTTTTTAACCGAAAATTTAACTACTCCATTTTTGTTTGAAAAGTTATTTTTTTTAGTTGAAAATTCATGTATTTGATTGAAAATTCGTCCTTTTTGGTAGAAAAGTAATCTTTTTGGTTAAGAAGACAACTGTTTGGTTGATAATTAATCTGTTCTAGTTAAGGGTTTAACTATTTTGTTGAAAATTATATTTTTTTGGTTGCATGCAACCATTTTTGATTTAAAGTAAAAATATTTTCTGGTCGGAAATTCATCCACATTTTTTGTTGAGAATTCATCTTTTTTGGTTAAAGATTCATCATTAAAGTTGAAATTTCATCTGTTTTATTGAAAATTTGAGTATTTTGTTAAAAAATTCATATTTTCGGGTTTGAAATCCAATACATTTCATGAAAATTCGTCTTTTTGGTTTGAAAATACATGTATTTCTTCTAGGAGAAATTTCATCTTTTTTGGTTGAAAATGCAACTGTTTGGTTGATAATTAATCTGTTTCAGTTGGAAGTTCAACTATTTTGTCGAAAATTCGTCTTTTCCAGTAGAAAATTAGTTTTGTGTTCAATTCAGGAAGTTTTGACAAATGATTACAGAATATTCTTGTATATATTATCATCATCAAATGACTAAATAAACTAATAATATTAAAAACATAATTATTAATTTCTTAAATTGGTTCCTAAATCATATGAATTTGAATAATAATTAGAAAAAATTTATTTTATCTTCATACTTAAAATTCAGTGCGTATTCAACATATTAATACCTTGAATAAATATATTTTCATGAGAATAGTAAAAATGATAAGTTTGATTCAAATCAGTGTAAATCCAGTATTATGAAAGTTACTTTTACAAATGAAAAATCATTGTTACTTGATTTTATATTACAAATTTTTAAAAAATGAGCACGCTCAAAAAAATTCCCTGACATTTCCAGGTTCTTTCAGGTATATAAAAATTCCCCGACAGTTCCAGATTTTCCAGGTTTTCTAGGTGAGTAGACACCCTGCTGTAGGTATTAGGGCATATCGAGAAAAATTAAGTCCATTATTTGCAGTTCTAATAAGGATGAAAACTTTCTATAGGGAGTCAAAAACACTCCCCTAGAGTTTCGCTTAAAAATTTTGTTTTTCTCTTCGCATCGTAGATATAGTCAAGAAGCACTTAGAACGACACACTTCTTATTTGATGTTAAACAAATTTTTTTATGAGATCTATGTTATCAGCAGAATTAGTTCAAGGAAAAATTCAAGGAAAAACTTATACCTATATAGTGATAATACTATTAAAATATTTTTTACTCTGCTTGAACGAAAAAGTTAAATCAATGTTCTCGACTATTTGACCATGAAATGTGTGATATACGTTATAGGTCATGCATTTGCAATATATTGCAAGAATAATATATGAAGAGGCTTGACCTTAAAATAATGTTTATCGATTTTGAATCACAAGAAAATATCTTGAAGTGAGATTTTGCTTTTTCTTTTGCGATAAAATGAATTTTCAGTGTCTGAGATGAGTGAAAATGTTTTCTATGTATCTAAATTTATGTCCAAATAGTAAAAAACACATTGAAATTGTTTTTTTTTTAATTTTCATTTTATTTTTAATGAAAAGCAGTAGTCAATTTAAGATATTTTCTTGTATTTCAAAGTCAATCAAAATTATTTTAATTTCAAACTTATATTCTTCATACATTACTGTTGCAATACATTGCAAATATATTCCCATTAGAGTATATCACACTTTTCATGTTCAAATAGACGAAAAAATTGATAGTAAGTCAATTTTTTAAAGATTTTGTTTACGATGCGGACGGAAGAAATTTTTTTCAGTGAAACTTTAGGAGAGTGTTTTTGACTTCCAAAAGAAAGTTTTCATCCCGATTAGAAGTAGGAAGAAAGAACTTTTTATTTGGAAACACACATAATACATGCCCTTGTATAAAATTTTTAAATGTTTGAAAACATTAAATCTGTTCTCTTGATCCAATTCGAAAATTCCAGATATGAATTTTCAGAATATTCAGTAATGACGCAGACATCAGATAAACGTCTTTATATTGACATAAATATAAGCTACAACCTGCCCACAAGGAACAAATAAAAGCGATGTGATACAGAAGAATGTCATGTTTGTAGCGTTTTAAATATTTCACCATACTTTGCTAAAAACTTTGAAATTGGGACGATTCATTGTGTAGATTATGAAATTGTTTGTCTTCTATCACGTTCAAGGTGGGTGAAAAAGATTAAAGAGATATTGCGTAAAAAAGACAATAAAGAAAAATTAGAAGTACAATAAGAATTTTCGGTAAATCATACAGGATTTTGTGTATAAATCTCACAGGATTGTCTGTAAACATCATAGGAAAACCCATTCTGTCACCATTCTGTATAAGACTAGCATACTTTTTTTCCATGTATAAAAGAATTTGATCCACCTTTTTCAATTTAAGTGAACAGTAGTCGCAGAAAATTTTTTATTCATTTTTCAGATCAGAGGTTATACAGTGTGTCCCAGATCAACTTGTCCAGACTTATATAGCTGTATAAAAAATAATTTAAAAAAAACGAAAATTCCTTCTTCAAAAATTATTTGAAATTGTAGTTTTTGAGTTACAAAACAATTAAAGTGGACCAATCAGGAGCGCGGTAGGAGCAGTCGTGCATGTGTGAGCGAAAAAATATGAAGCAACTATCCAAAAAAGATGTCCAATAGCAACGCAAATGATAAAAAATTTATTGAATTTGCTATAAGCAAATAAGAGAATGAAAATGGTTTCGTGGAGATTGGCAGCGATTCGTCACTTGATTCGCACTAAATGTGTACAATTCATGGACAAAAAGAGTTTTTTAGTTGAACAAGGAAAGGTCATAAATAATTTCTTATTTTATAAGTAAGTTTTATAAACAATTATCCATATCTGATATTTATAATGGAATAAAGTTATTTTTTATGAAATCGGTCATATATTACCTGGAATTAAGACCTCAGTATCGTATTTCGTCATATAATAAAAAAAGATAATTTTTTAAACAATATTAATTAACAAATGCACTATTTGCCTATTTTTGGAGGTACAAACTTGGTTCTTTTGACGCAATCAAATGTAAATAACTTTTTTCACGGACTTAATAGCCAGTCTTCTAGCAATGACTTCTTGCTATGAATTGATAACATTTGATAATTGTTTGAACAAACTTTATTATCAAATGCATTATTTGGCTATTTTTCAGCATTGAAACTTTGTTCTTTTAGCGTAATCAACTCTTGATAACAAATTTTCAAACTTTTTTTTTATATTTCTATAACGATCCACTATTTTTATCCTTATTAACAATGTTATAAACAAATTTTCCTCCGCTAATATATTTGTAAACTGAAAATTGCGTTTTTCTTGTGAAATGTACTTAAAATAACTTAGCAATAATTCCTTGCTATCAGTTGATAACAATTGATGAGTTGTTGAAAAAAGTTAATAAAAACTTTTTTTGTCTATAAATTGTTCAAATTTGGTGCGAATCAAGTAACGAATCGCTGCCAATCCACACGAAACCATTTTCATTCACTTATTTGTTTATAACAAATTCAATAAATGTTTAAACATTTGCGTTGTTATTGAAAGTCTCTTTTTTAATAGTTGATTTATGTTTTCTATGTATTTTTGAATGTATCCAAGTATTTGTTAGAAACCGGTATACTTCAAAAGTCGAAATTTTTTTTCATTTTTTCATTAAAAAGATAATAAAATTTCAAAAATCAGGCATGACAGTTCGATGCGGAATTCTGTTAATTTTCATTTTGAAAAAACCGTTCAATTCGGATAATAATTGTTTTCTGAAAATCAATTTATCCACGGACGTTTGTTTTGTCCCAGTGTACGACGGGAGAAAAGGGGCTATTAGTGCGCTCGAACTTGGAAAACAAGTACCGATCTTCACGATGACAGACAGAAAGGAGAAGTTTGATTTTTTAGAAAAAGCAACGAAAAAACCTTTGCACAAATAGTTGGACTGCAGTAATACCGACGGATACTAACTAGGCACTTGTACTAACACACATGGAAAAATCTTATGACTTGGAAAATTATGCAGAGCAGCGCGACGAATATCCTTCTGGGGAGATAAGAACATCATCCCCTGGGTCAATGAGTTGTTCAAAGAATCCTTGGTGCCAACCACTATGATTAATGCAGAAATTCTTCAATCTCTTTAAGTAAGGAATAAATAAAACTCTCTAACAACCCGAAAAGTAAATTCAGATCGGTGTTTTAACGAGGGTAATTTCCTGGGGATATTAGAACATTATTCCCCGGGGCACTGAGTTTCTCAAAAAATCCTTGATGCCAAGCTCTTCGATTACTGCGGTAATCTCTCGAAATTTCCTCGAATTCCCGTACAAATTTTATTTAAAAATTTCTTTCTTATACAAATGATTTTCGTGGATCCAAATGAAGTGTTTGTTATACTCCGTCAGGTGACCGTTCGACCCTAACCTCAAAAATAACATAAGAACACTGAAATAATCAATTTTGGGGCTTAGGCAGAAGCCTTCATTCTTTTTTTCTGTGGTACGTTGCTCTTTTATTCTCAAAAGATCTATGGAGAGGCTTTCTCTTTTCTTATGCCCTTTCGAACATACTCTCTTTTCAACGTCCAACAAAAGTCAGCCATCGTATTTGTATCCCATCTTCATTGATATCGACGTTCCATTTCTTTTATATCTTGGTGGAATCGTTCTCCTTGTTCCTTACTGTAATCTCGTAAATTCATTGGGAAATAATCAAGATGGGAAAAGAGGAAGTGCAGCTTTAGATTCATCAAACACCCCATTTTACCAAAGTTTTTCACCATATTAGCTACTATTTCTTTGTAATCCCTACTCTTGTGATTTCCCAGAAAATTTTCTACAACTTAGTTGAAACTATTCCATGCTGCCTTCTGTTTTGAATTCAATGACGTGATGAAACTCTCATCATTGAGCATTTTGTGGTCCATCGAAAATGTCTTCTTTCAATTTTGTGCTTGATAATTTTGGAAATTCACCTCTTAAATACTCGAAGCAACTTTCTTCTCACTTGAAGACTTTGATAAGCTGTTTCATTAGCTCAAGTTTTATGTGGAGAGGGGTAAGTAATACTTTTTTGGGTCAATCAGAGGATTAGCGATGTTATTAGAACCTGGTTGAAATGATTTTCTTTTTGGCCATGTATGTTCTAGTATAATATTCAAAATTTTCACATTCCCAAAAACTTGCCAATTATGTACTACATATTTTATTTTGTTGTAAAACTAGTTCCATATTACTGTATTTCTCTTTTAGCTCAGTTGAATGTGCTATTGGTATGGGAGCAAACACATCATTATTATAGAGCAATACTACTTTTACACTTATTTTTGACGAATCAATAAGTAGCCTCCACTCATCGGCTCTATGAATGCCTGGCTTCAATTCATTTATCCATCCATTGTTCTCATGACAATATACCAATGAAGGTTCCTTTGTCTCTGAAAAGTACTTTCTGAAATTTTTCTCTCTACTTCTATGAACTTCGTATTCATGTATTCTGACAACAAATTTGTACTTTTTATTACCTATGCAAGGTATTCTGCACCGTCCTTGGGTAATCCTAAGTCTCTTCAAAGATCGTTCAATTCTTCATGCGCGAAAATTTCGGAAACTCTCTTACTTTCATTGTATAGGATGAAATCGTCATCACTAGAGCTTAAATCTTCCAATTCGGAATCATCGGTAATCTTCAGATTCTCTATTGAACAGATTGAACGTGCTATTTCATCTTCTACGCTATCGTTGATCGGGAACGAACTTTCGATCGTGTCATCGTAATTGCTCCCATCGCCAGTCTCGAACGATTTAGAGGGTCTCGTAACTGTTGCAACATCTACATAAGAAATGCTTTTCTTACCCTTTCTCCTAAGCGCTGCTAAATATGTCGACTAATATCCTAACGACTCAACATTATGTGGCAACAAGAACATATTTTGCGTGGAACCCATTTCTCATTTTGATCCATAACATCGAGGCAAAAATATTCTCTATCAATTTCACGAATCTTTTCAGAAATGAGTTTATGATCGCTCGGAACCTAGTATTGACTACAAATATAGCAGAATATAACAGGGTTATTATCGCAAGAATTTTTAGAAGTGGGAGCTCGAAGATTAGTTTGATTTAAGAAGCATGAGGGCTTTCAGACTCTGTCGAGGACAATGTCAACTCGATGTCGGACACAATACGGCTTCGTCTTCACAAACTAACGCCCCCTGCAGGGCAGCGCGTCTCCGCTGTCTTCTCTACCCCAACAGCCTGAAAAGCGAATCATTCTACACATCCCCTTTCGGAGCAGTTCTTATCATCTTCAGCTTCTGTCGAGGTAGCAGAATTTTATTGAAATGGTTTGATCAGTGGCTAACCTAGTAAAATTAAACATTAATGAACAAAAAGATCATCATATTTTTATGTATTCATATGAACTTTGTTCAAAAACAAATGGCAGAAGCTATCGAAATAGGAGGTAAAGAACAGATATCGAGTTTAGATTCAGCGACCGTATAAAGACAAGAGGACCCTTTGTCCCAAAGATTTTAGTCACCACGTCTTAAGCTACAGCACCAAAATTGGTTACTTCAGTGTTTCTAAGTTATTTTTTGAGGTGAGGGACGAACGGTTACCTGATGGATTTCAACAAACACTTGATTCGAATTCAGCGACCTCAAAAACAAGAGAGCACCTTTTTCCCAAAGGTTTCAGTCATCGCGAGTTATGCTTTAACCACAAAATGGGTTATTTGAGCGATTTCAAGCTTTTTTAAAGGTTAGGGACGGACGATGATCTGATGGGGCTAAACGGACACCAGATTCGTATTCAGTGGCCCCAAAAATATGAAGGTACACTTTTTTCTGAAGGTTTCGTTCACCAAACCGATTTTCAGCTGTTTTTTGAAGCTACGGACGAACTGAGATATGATGGGGTCAAATGGACCCCAGATTCAGAAAAAAGTGTATCTTTATACCTTCAGGGCCGCTGAATCCGAATATGGTGTGCGTTTAGCCCCATAAGGTCACCGTCCGTCCCTAATGTTAAAAAAGGTCAAAAACACTCAAATAACCCATTTTGTGGCTTAAGCATAACTTCTGATGACTGTAACCTTTGGAAAAAAGGTGCTCTCTTGTTTCTACGGTCACTGAATCTAAGCTCGGTATTTCTTCTTGACCTCCCTTTTCACCTTCTATTCCGATAGCTTTTGTCATTTGTTTTTGAACAAATTTCAAATGAATACAGAAAAATATGAAGATCTTCGTGTTGATTATCATTTCATTTTACTAGATCACCTATTGGTCAAACCATTTCAATGAAATCCTGCTACCTCGACAAAAATTGAAGACGATGACAACTTCCCCGAAAGTTGTGAGGATGAAGCCGTAGTGTGTCCGACGACGAGTTGACATTATCCTTCTCAGTCAGGAAGCCCTCATGCTTATGCCTGGAGAGGTATGAGGGTCATCACCCCCAGGAAGGCAGACTCAGCTGCCATCGATCCAGGTTTCCTAAACCGAGGGGTTCTTCTTTACAACTATGAAAACTAAAAATAAAAACACTCAAAAATATAGGAATCTTCTGATAAATCAAAGCTTCTTAACTCGAACTAATGTTCGAGCTTCCACTTCTAAACATTTTTGTAATGAGAACCCTGATATATTCTGCTATGTTTGTAGTAAATATCAGGTTCCGAGAGATCGTAAACTCATTTCTGAAAAGATTCGTAGAATTTATGCAGAATCTTTTGGTCTCGATGTTATGGATCAAAATGAGAAATGGGTTCCATACAAAATATGTTCTAGTCACCAGATAATGTTAAGTCGTTGGGATATCAGTCGAGCACTGTAAAAACTAGAGATCTTTTTTTCTACGGTATCAATCTTTGCGCCTCTTGTTTTTGAATAGGATAACTTCATTCTGTTATTTTCAACGTAAAACAAATGACTCTGGGATCCCACCAGTGATATCATTTTAGTACCACTCGAGACTGTTTTATTCTGAGTCTTATTGTTCGAGACTGATGATGGAAGCAATTATGATGACACGATCCGAAGTTCGTTTCCTATTAACGATAGCATAGAAGATGAAATAGCACGTTCAATTTCTTCAATAGAGCATCTGGAAATTACAGTTGGTTTCAAAGTGGAAGAACTAAGCTTTTGTGATGACGCTTTCATCCCACACAATGAAAGTAAAAGAGTTCTCAAAATTTTCAGGTAAGAAGAATTGAAAGTTCTTGTAAGAGACTTAGGATTACCAAAGGACGGTACAGAATACCTTGCATCAGTACTAAAAAATAAAAATTTGTTATCAGAAGGCATGAATGCGAAGTATTATAGAGATAGAAAGAAGAATTTCAGAAAGTACTTTTCAGAAACAAAGGAACCTTCATTGGTATATTGTCATGACATCAATGGATTGATGAATGAATTAAAGCCAGACATTTATTTTTTTATCTATTTATTGATTTGTCTAAGATATAAGTCTGAAAGTAGTATTGCTTCATAATACTAATGTGTTTGCTCCCATACCAATAGCACATTCAACAGAGCTGAAAGTGAAATACAGTCATATTGAACTAGTTTTAGAAGAAATAAAATATCCAGAACATGATTAGCAAGTTTGTGGGAATACCAAAATTTTGAATATCATACTAGAACAGCAATCAGGCTTCACAAACAACCCTTGTTTTTTGTGCTTATGGCGTAGTCGGAATCGAGACAATCACTACGAGTATAAGCAGAAGACATGGCCAAAGAGAAAATCATTTCAACCAGGTTTTAATAACATCGCTAATCCTCTGACTGACCCAAAAAAAAGTATTACTTACCCCTCTCCACATAAAATTTGGTCTAATGAAACAGTTTGTCAAAGTCCTCAAAAGAGAAGGAACTTGCTTCGAGTATTACAGGGTCGACTCTCTAGGAATATTCGTCGCGCTACTCTGCTTAATTTTTCAAGTCCTAAGATTTTTCTAAGTGTTAATAAGGATAAAAATAGTGGATCGTTATAGAAATATATAAAAAAAGTTTAAAAATTTGTTATCAACAGTTGATTACGCTAAAAGAATGAAGTTTCAATGCTGAAAAGTAGCTAAATAATTTATTTGATAATTAAGTTCGTTTAAACAATTATCAAATGTTATCAATTCATAGCCAAATAGTGCATTTGTTAATTAATATTGTTTAAAAAATTATACGTTTTTATTATATGATGAAATACGATACGTAGGTCTTAATTCCAGGTAATATATGACCGATTTCATAGAAAATAACTTTATTTCATCATAAATATCAGATATGGATAATTGTTTATAAAACTTGCTTATAAAATAAGGAATTATTTGTGACCTTTCATTAGTTGTAGGAAATTTCCTGGGAAATCACAAGAGTAGGGACTTCAAAAAAATAGTAGCTGATATGATGAAAAACTTTCGTAAAATAGGGCATTTGATGAATCTAAAGCTGCATTTCTTCTTTTTCTATCTCGAAGATTTCCCAATGAATTTAGAAAATTACAGTGAGGAAAAAGGAGAGCGATTCCACTAAGATATAAAAGAAATGGAACGTCGATATCAAGGAAGATGGGATACAAATATGATGGCTGACTTTTGTTGGACGTTGAAAAGAAAGCATGTTGGAAAGGGCATAAAAAAAGAGAAAGCCTCTTTATAGATCTTTTAAGAATAAAAGAGCACGATACCTCAGAAAAAATGAAATAAGGCTTATGTCTGAACCCCAAAATTGATTATTCCAGTTTTAAGTTATTTTTTGAGGTTAGGGACGAACACTGACCCAAGGAAGTGCAACAAACAATTTTTCCGGATTAAGTAACCTCAAAAACAATAGGGCACCCTTTTTCCCAAAGGTTTCAGCCATCAGGAGCTATGCTTTAGCCACAAAATTGCTTATTTGAGTGTTTTTATGATTTTCTTAAAGGTTGGAGATTGACGGTGACCTGATGGAGCTAAACGGACACCAGATTTGGATTCAGCGACCTCAAAAATATGAAGATACACTTTTTTCTGAAGATTTCATTCACCAAATCAATTTTTAGCTGTTTTTTGAGATTAGGGACGAACTGAGGTCTGATGGGATCAAACGGACCCCAGATTCGGATTCAGCGACCCCAAAGACATATCGATATGGTGGTCTAGTTCACCGAACATGAAAGGCTTTTTGTGCTTGTGTAATCATCTTATCAGTAAATAGTGAATAACAAATGTTCAGCCATGGCAGATGCACTCACAATTAAACTTTATTTGCGCCTAAAATTGAAGGTAAAGCTTAGTAACCCTAGGTATAAATAGTACTGATTGCATTCCAAAATTTCTCAATCACGCATATGAAATTCTTCTGTAGAAAAAATGAAGATTGTTATTGAAACTCTCCTCCTTACAATCGCGGTTTCCCTGCTTAATTTTGGTGGTAAGTGCAATAATATATTAAGATATTAATATTACATCATCAGAAATATTACAAGTTCTCAAAATGTGGAAAATATTTTTAATAATTTTCCGGTAAACAAACACACTCATTTAGCAATTCTTCGGAATTAGACACTCGTAATGACAATTGAAAACTGCTCAAGTTGTTACAATTTTAACTTGGACCTCATCTTCAGAAGTTTTTCAGCAGGTTATACATCTTCACAAATTCTAAAGCTATGAGAGATTCATTTTTTACTTCTTCAATATTAAAAAAGTTTTGCAGACTAAATATTACAAATTTTGAAATTTCGAGCACTTGATGAAGATTGAAAGGAATTTAATTGTTTTTCAGTTTTGACATTGCTCATGACAGTGAACCTAGCTGATTTTCAAAATGAGTTTGTAAGAAAATGTTCTGAAACCAAATTGAAACCCTAGTTTTTTCTGTGCACACATACCGAATTCCGGGACGACGATACACTTCGCAATAGAATACAAAAAAGTTACAAGAAGTACAATAAAGTGAAAATTGTAATTTTTGTGAAAATGTCTGATGACTTGTAAAATTTGGTATAAAAGTGTTCAAATTCTAGAAAAAATGACTTTCTGATATAAGTTTTGAAAAAACATTTTCTTTCAATTTCGAGTCGAATTATTTTTGAACACTACTGGTCCGTAGTTTTCAGTGCCGCCAAACGGATCTTCCTAATAAACTTCTAATAATTATCTCTGGAAATTAATTTTTTGTTTCTAAAAGTGTTTTTATATATTATCAAAATCGTCACAAATCTTTATTTTTTACAGAATCAAGACCCAGTGATTCAACTGGTCCGGGAGAAAATAGTAATAATAATAACCATCTGCCCCCAAATAAGATTCATGCTGGTCCACCTCTGCCTTTAAAAGTATATCCATATCAACGTCGACCCAATAATAATGGGTTCCAAATAATCCTGAGGAAAAATCCGGTAACTGGCAAAATTGAGTTCAGAAATGAATTGGACAGAATCGCTTTTAGAGAAACACAAAGACAATCACAAAGGCCAGCACCACAAGGGCCACCACAACATCAGTAGATGTAATGAAAAAAATATATGTAAATTAGAAAAATATATGTAATATATTCTGAATAAAAACTGGAAGATAACTAAATTCACACTTACTTCATTTTATCTCATTAGATTTATTTAAATTTTAAGTAAAAAAAGCCAATATTTTTACAGATAAAACGAAATATATCTTATATTCGCGCATCGACGATAAAGTCCAAAATAACGAACAATAGTGAATTTTTTGTTATTTTGGTACGAAATCAATTTTTTAATAGATGAAAAGGGTTCTAAGAGCAATTTTCGTTATTGGCAAACAAAATTACTTTGTTTCACGAATTTTATCCCAGTTTTGACCGCCGTTGTATACTTTTTCATATTTCCTGACTTTTACCCACATTCAATTATTCAATTATTTTTTAAATTCAATTATTTTTTAAAACATAAATCATCAAAACTCAACCAAAGATTATTGAAACTGTTCGAAAGCTGGTACATGCATGCAGTATACCCTAGCGATGCCTACAAAATAAAGAAATAGATGATAACTTCCTATTGTTTAACAATAATTAATTGCAAATTGAGACTGATCAATAAGCACGTTTTTTTAGTTTCGACGAAAAAAAGTATCGAGGAAACTTCAGAGTCGAAAGGACTTCCAGTGAGATATTTGTTCCTCACTATTAAGGTAAGATTTCTGGAAATTTTTAGACTGATTCATTGAAAATTGACGGAAATATTCATTATGTAAGAAAGCACGCGACACCGTCTATAATTGAAAGCGCTTCTCAACGTTCGCCTGTACTCTCGTCGGTACTCGCCAGTAAAGGACGCGACTTTCAATTATTAAACATTTAAAATCCTGCTCCTGCTTTATATGTTTTGACTTTTCTTTGTTATGAAAAAATGTACATTCTGACCATTTTTTCATGAATAGGGTTAATTGTCTTCGTGGAATCAACTCGAAATGTACTGATATACTGACAGCAAGGAGTCTTTGGCAAGTAATTTCTAGTTGATTTCGCAAAAAAATAAGCCCAATTCATCAGAAAATAATCAAAATGTGCATTTATTCATAATTCTTTTTTATGTAATTAACAGTTTTCAACACTATGAAAAATATGACAGCAAGGTCCGGACTCCTTTAATGAACTCTAATTTACATGCGCAACAAAAATTTCAGAATTCATTGAATAAATTAACAGTAAAAAATTCTAAAAATTATATCAATTAAAATTTTTTAAATAAAGTTAAGATATCGTTTTTCCATTACTTTGTTCCTGCAATCTTTTGTCACATTTCTCTTCCACAAGCTTTCTTTTTCGGCCTCATTGTAATTCTGACATATTTCACGAACTTAAGAATAGCTAAAAATGTCCATTTATAATGTTTTACAGTATAATAAAACAAAAAATATGTATTCAATTTGATCTAATAAATCAGAAAGCGACCTACACAGTCCAGAAAAAAATTGAGACACTGAGGCCTTTTCAGAGCAAAAATTTCAAAACAAAGGCTCTAGACGGTTTGTTTACATTCTTTATTACTGTGAAGAAGAAAACAAAGTAAAGGGTGAAAAAAATTGCGAAGGAAAA
>JAUMHM010083251.1:0-13499 GCA_032362435.1 Melikaiella ostensackeni
TTTTTCTTTTCAGTTGTGTACATTTACTGTGCACCTGTCTCTAATGAGCCGGAAATAACGGGTAGTCAAAAAGTCTACTTTTGATTTGTGAAATTTTTGGGTGCTCCCTTATTGGTACACAAAAAATTTTCATAAGAGAGTAGATTTTATTTGGATCTTATGAAAAAAAACATAATATACTATTATATCCCGGTCTCCGATGTGGCGGTTCAGTTAAGAGAAAAAATTGTTTCCATTTGCCTTTAAATGTCCACATTGGTCATTTGTTCACATAATTTTCAAAAAATCATCGATTAATATGTAGTGACAAATATTCATTACTACAAACAATTAAACATCGCTCGTAACATAGCTTTAGGACAATAATTAGAAATAACTATTTCTATCAGTCTTCAAATCTCCACACTGGTCATTTGTGTATAAAATGAAAAATAATATCAAACGACCAATTCTCATCACAAGATATCACTGGGAACATTATTTGAAGCGAACTAAGAGAAACAGCGATTTCTTTCTGCCTTTAAATGTCCATACTGGTCGTTTGTTTTTATAATTTGTTGATAAAATCAAGATAAAATATCAAATGACAAATTTTCTTCAATCAACACAACTAGGAACATAATTTGTGGAGAATTAATAAAAAAACTTTTTTTTTCTGCCTATAAATATCTATAGTGTGAAGTTTCTTTATAAAATTTGTTTATACAATTAACAAAGAATATCAGATGACAAATTTTCATGATAAAGTATTACCTGGTCAATAAAAACAAGTAATTTTAACGTAGAAATATACTTTGCAAACACAAATCCATAATTTAATTTTAAAAATCCATAATCTTGATCATTCGTAATTTAATTTGTGTATATTAATTAATAGATCGATCAATATCCTGAGGTGCCGCGGGGCAAAAATAAGTTTAACAAATTTTAAGTTCGCTAATATTAACTTTTTTCGCACAATCTACATAATCTGCCCAATTTTCAAAAATCCTGTAAGATTTCAATATTTTCAGTTTGTCTGAGCCAAAATCTCATTTTTATAAACCTCAAAAAACTAAAATAATTTTTGAAAACTTTTGAAACTATCCTGAAATTTTGTTGGGCGTGAACTTTATCAGACTAAAAATTTACCTGATAAATAAGAAGATTCAGCAATTAAAATGGCCAAACCTTGAATGAAATCAGTATTGAAAATTTCGTAATTCTCAGAGTTTTTCAAAAATCGCTAATATCAATTTTTTCGTAATTTTCACAATGTGCTCAATTTTTAAAAATCTTGTAAGATTTCAATATTTTTAGTTTTTCTAGGCCAAAATCTTATTTTTATAAATCTCAAAAAACTAAAATAATTTTTGAAAGCTTTTCAAACTATCCTAAAAATTTTTTGAGCGTGAACTTCATAAGACTCAAAATTTACCTGAAAAAATGAGAAGATTTTAGCAATTTAAATGGCCAGGCCCTGAATTAAATCAGTATTAAAAAAGTTCGTAATTCTCAGAGATTTTCAAAAATCGCTAATATTAATTTTTTTCTCGCAATCTACATAATATGCCCAATTTTGAGAAATCCTATAAGATATCAATATTTTCAGTTTTTCTATGACAAAATCTCATTTTTATAAACTTCAAATAACTAAAAATAATTTTCTTAATGCTTTGCAAAGTATCCTTAAATTTTTTTAAACATGCAAAAACTTCATCGCACTCAAAATTAACTTTAAAAACAAAAATGTTCAGATTTTAATAATTAAAATGGCCAGACCCTGAATTAATTTCTAAAGTCTTCTCAATTCTCTTTAGGTAAATTTTGAGTGCGAGAAAATGACTGCAGTCTCAAAAAAAATATAGGATACTTTACAAAGCTTTTAAAAATTATATATTTTTTTGACGTTTATAAAAATGAGGTTATGGCCTACAAAATCTGAAAATATTGAAATCTTACAAGACACAAATAAAGAAAATAGATTTAAAAAAGAGCACCTCCTTCTTCTTTTCTCTCTCTTTGTTTGGTGTGTAAAAAGTAATAATTTTGATGAAAGTAGTTGCATCGTCGTCGTTCTTGGTGCTTGAAATTTAATTTTTCTTTCAATTTCAAAACTTTACTTTATTGAAAATGTGCTCGACAATTTTCGAATTTGAAATATCTGCGGTTCAGTATTGAATTTTGAATTCAAAATTGATCAGGAAATGTTGTCATATTCATTTACATTTCTTTTCTTACAGGGATTGCGGAAGGGAAATGCCGTACAACACGTTTGTGATTATGTAGACTTCACTTCCGAGCTACAGATTTTACGACTCCCGACCCTTATGGAAAGTTGATTCGCAGTGCAGTTCCCATTCACTGTCACCAAGTGGATAAGTTCATGCCTGATTTCGACCAAAAAAGCGCAGAAAGAAGATACGAGGTAAGTAGTATTAATCTGACACCTTCTCCTCAACAGGTTTTTCAGGAAGAAAATGAGGACAGGACACCAGCAGAAAATGAGATAGCTACTAACGAAGGCGAGATCAGCGACGCCGATAAGATACTACTTTTGCAAGCAGAGAACGACAGGCTTCGTGCTATGATCTCAAAGCAGACTGCACAGATAAGTGCAAATGAGAATCCCACGCAGCTTGACGAAGACACAGCTAAATTAGATATTGAGAAATTTCTGGATGAACAGAGTATCATGGATAAGTTGCGTAGGGCAATGATCAGACTGCAGCTTAGACCTAATACCAAAAGGCTACCATCTTATTCCGTAGATGAGAGATTATTGGCCACTCTTTGGCATTACCATTCAGCATCTGCCTATGAAAGAATGCGAACGGCAGGATTGATGCTGCCACACCCCAGAAGTGTAGAAATTTGGATTGCTAAAAAGCAGGTATATCCTGGATTTCTTTCAGTCTCGATGGCAACTTTGACAGATATATTAAGAAAATTGCTAGAATATGCAAGAAGTTGCGTCGGGAAAATGAACGAAATGGATATTATGGAGCGTTTGGAGTACGACTCCAAGATGGATATTATCGAGGGATTTGAAGATCTTTTTTCACCTTGGCAGAACAGACAGGCGTGCAAATAAAGTATCTGCGATGACTCAGAACGGCTTAGATTCTTTTCATCGATGGCGAGTCGTAATTTTGTACGTTTCAGCCCATAACAATGTTCCCCCAGACAACATTGTTACTCTGATGCGACGAACTTGCGACAAAGCAGAAAAATGCGGAGCTGATGTGAAGCTTTTCGTTTGAGACCAAGGAAGTCCTAACAGATCAGCTTATACGAAACTGGGAGTCACAGAAGCAAACCCGTTTTTCCTGCATGGAGAGAAAAAGTTCTTTGCAATTCATGACTTTTGTCACATTATATAAAATTTCGTGGGTGCTTGGCAGAGATATAGGACCCTCATAATTGAGGGCGAAGACGTTTCTTTCCAGGACGTTATCGACACTTGGAAGGCTGATACTGCAAACGAGCTATCAAATATGCTTGGGCATATCACACGGGAACACCTGTTTCCGAACAATTTTCAAAAACAGGATGTTAGAAATGCCTTCAAAATGGTCAGTGGAAAACTTGCAGCAGCCATGAAAGCGGAAAAATTAGCAAAGGTGGCAGGAAGGAAAACATCGAAGACGATCACTAGGCCGATATGGTTTGTTGAAAAGATGAATGTCGTAGTAGATGTTTGCAATAGCAGCAATGTTTTCGACAAAAATCCCATGAAACGCCCTTTGTCTCACGAAAATCCTGGATGCATTGATGTTCTGGAAGACTGTCTAACATGGGGACCTACTCCAACTTTTCACCGATAGCGCCAGCCGCACTGAAGGAGCAGTTTAACACTCTCATTGTTCCCGATAAAGTCAACGACGAGAGAACGGTGCAGTTCTTTGAAACAGGTGCACTCAACGGCAAAGATGATGCTCTGGGACTGGATGAAACTGAGGATGATCCGCTGGGACGAGATGACACACGCGGAACTTTTCAAGACGAACAGGATGGCAACGAAACCGTCTATGAAGACGGCAATAACGGAGAAGCTCCTTCTGAAATTGCCTTTGCTGGAATAAGTACAATCGTGAAAGGATAAACAGTGACATTCTTTTTCAGGTTGGGGCTCCTACAGAGTTGTCAAGGAACACAAGTGTGATGGCTGCCTCTCTGAGATGCAAAGACCTCCCGATGCAGATCAAGGAGACATAAATGATACTTATATGAATCGTCACGAGTACAATATGCGAGACAGCTGGCAACTGATTCTGTTGAGAAGGCCTACAGATAGATTTCGTGACATTGCAACAATCAACTTGCAAACTTTCATTACGAAATTTAAGCCACGAATGCAAAAGGAAGGAGTAAGAGAAAACTTGTTGAAGGATGCTATAGCGGATGTAAGTAAGGTGTACCTACATTGGTATGATGAAGATCATCCTTGATATCAGCACAGGCTGTATGCAACATACATGTTGTTCACAGCTAAATTGCACTGAACCTGCACTTTCGAAAATAGGTCATCAAAAGAAGCAAAGCTGGCTTAGCGACGCGAAACAGCTGAAAAAAAAGACAGAAGGCTGCTGTGAAAGATGCTAGTCTGAAGGGCCTGAAGCGATCTTTGGAACAGGAAGAAGACGAAGAACCGAAGGATCCGAAGAACTGTAGATTTTCCCGCAAACTTCGAATTATGAATCATAAGTAGAGAATAATTAATACTAACAATAAGCTCGATGTTTTTTCTTGTTTTGGTGCAGTTAATATGTTCTGAAAAGATTGTTCTGGTAATAAAATTATTTTATCTCTAAAAGTAAGTATATAATTTATTCCCTGTTTTTATTAGGTAACTGAATGTGCCCTACTTTTTACAGTAGAACACGATATTTTGCTCGTTATAAGCAAACTATTTCATATGTTACACATTTTCTGGTACATACGAAATTGTTTGTTATACACAGCATGGTGGAAGAGTCCTGCGTATAGTGATAATACGTGGGGAACTACTTCAAAAAAAAAGCGTTGTAACTCTACCTCCTGGGTGGCGTGGAAAGAGTTAATTTTGTTGTGCTTTTTCAAGCTTCATTTGTTAATTTAATCTGACACACACACACACACACACACACACACATATATATATACATGTACTACTGGTGTCCTGAGAAGTAGAATGGGCGCCTCGTAAAATTCAAACTTTCTGAACAGAAATATACTTTAGAATTATAAAATGCAAGGAAAAATGAAAAAAAAAAAAATTAGAAAAAAGTGTATTACTAGTAATACATGTGCATTTGTGTATTTGTGCAAGCCAGGGCTATTATGGGTCTTGGATATACTTTTCACTCTTTCCGTTGCTAGAAATGAATCCTCTTCTAGAAATTATTTATTCATTCAAAAATTATAAGCTTCTTGGGGCGCCTTTATATGCCTTAGGGGGCGCAGTCAGGGTTCCCTGAACAACAATGCATGGCCAGTCCGCCACTGCTCCTGCCTATACATGGCATAGAGATTCACATATGCATTCTTTCTTACTCCCCCTGCCTCTATATGGCATGGGCACACTTACATTTTTTTCCAGCCATACTCATATATATTTAAATGTACGCACATATAGTGCGTAACAACATGAGTGGAGCGTTAACCAATTACGTCAACGAGGCCGCAGTAGACTGTTTCTTATTTTTCCTATATCACAGGGGGACGCGGGTTTGCATCTCTTTCGCCCTGCGAAATTTAGACTTATTCCAGTCTTATATAATTAACCAAACCTGATTAATATTAGAATAAATGATTTATTTTGTCGACCAGAGTAATTAATTAATTTTAGATGTTATAAAGTGCCGATTACTGGTCAAATAATTCTTGGAGAAAGGAGAAAAAATCTTCATATCCGGGCCGAGGTAGATTTTTTCTCGTTTCTCCAAAAATTATACGACCAGTAATCGGCACTTTATAACACCTGAAATTAATAAATAAATTACTCTGGTCGACAAAATGACATCATTTATTCTAATATTAATCATATTCGGTTAATTATATAAGACTGGCATAAGTCTAAATTTCGCAGGATGAAAGAGATGCAGACCCGCGTTCCCCTGTGATATAGGAGAAATAAAAAACAGTCTACTGCGGCCTCGTTGGCGTAATTGGTTAACGCTCCACTCATGTAAAGTTGGCGTTCCCAGTTCATATCCGGGCCGGGGTAGATTTTTTCTCGTTTCTCCAAAAATTATTTGACCAGTAATCGGCACTTTATAACATCTAAAATAAAATTTTAAAATAATAATTGAAGGTCGCTTAAGGTAATTTTCTATTCAAAAATTTGATTTATAAAGAATATTTGTCAAACTATTGAACGGTTTTTTTTCGCCCAAATATACAAACTTAAAGTGTATTATATTAAAAAACTGGAATAATGGGATACAAGCCACATTTTTCAAAGAAAATTGTGTCAAATTAAATTAACAAATGAAGCTTAAAAAAGCACAACAAAATTAACTCTTTCCACGCCACCCAGGAGGTAGAGTTACAACGCTTTTTTTTTTTTGAAGTGGTTCTCCACGTATTATTACTATACGCAGGACTCTTCCACCCTGCTGTTTATAACAAACAATTTCGTATACCAGAAAATGTGTAACATATGAAATGGTTTACTTATAAAGAGCAGAATATTGTGTTCTAATATAAAAAGTAAGGCACATTCAGTTTCGGATTAGACATTTCAACCTAATACAAAAGAAGCTTTGCATTAGGCGTTTCGACCTAATACAAACAGGGAATAAATTATATACTTACTTTTAAAGATAAAATAATTTTATTACCACAACAATCTTTTCAGAACATATTAACTACACTGAAATTCTAATATGAGTCCAACTTTGGTTCTTGCCTAAAATGGCCTTGGACATGAAGCCGTACGAATCGAATGTCAACAATCAGGGCCGCATAAACCATTTCTACGTGATTTTCGTTCGCAGTAAAAAATATTTATTGAATTTCTTTGAATGTTTATTTGTTTTGAAGGATAAACGCTGCCTCTAGTTTTTCTGCGATATTTTTGTAACACAAAACGTAAACACTGAAAGCGAATGAAGCGAAGTGTGGACCGTGCGAACTGACGAAATTATGCGTTTGTGGTACAGCCAGCTTTAGTAGTGCGGCGCTGGACGAGTTTGCTGGCATTCGAGTGCTGCGCTCTCTGTACCCCATCGGCCCCTGGTCACGGAACGAAATTCTCGGAAAGGCATATCGCAGACAGACTTATTAGAGACTTTCAGCGTACACCAAAACAAAAAAAAAACATCGAGCTTATTGTTAGTATTAATTATTCTCTACTTATGATTCATAATTCGGAGTTTGCGGGAAAATCTACAGTTCTTCGGATCCTTCGGTTCTTCGTCTTCTACCTGTTCCAATGGTCGCTTCAGGCCCTTCAGACTAGCATCTTCCACAGCAGCCTTCTGTCTCTTTTTTTTCAGCTGTTTCGCGTCGCTTAGCCAGCTTTGGTCAGAAGTCAAAAAGGGTAAAGACTTCTCCTTTATTCCAATTTAAGTCATAAAAAATGAGAAATTTATTAACTGAGAAATAAATTGAAAGAATCTAAGTAGAACGTAAAATATGATTATTTCGAAAAAAAATGGTTTCCAATTATTAATTTGGTTTTGTTGTACAATTTCGAAGATTTAAAATTGATCCTACAGAATTTAATATAATTATCAATTGGACATGATTTGCAATTGTTTAATTCTAAACTTTAAATGATAAAACGAACCAAATTTAAAAAACAGGAATATAAAACAAAAGCATCTCTGCGAAATAACTGCATGCTGCGAACGGAATGTATTACATGCGAACGAAATATACTAGCTGCATACACTTGTAGATTATTATTAGTAATTCGGAACACTTTTTTTTCATATAACGCAGAGCTTCACAAATAATCTATATTTGCAATTTAAATTTATATTTGAATATTGAAATCTCACACCATTTTGGAAAATTAGTCATATTACATACATTACGAAAAAATATACTCGTATATTAGCGATTTTGGAAAAGCTCCGATAATTACGATTCTTTTAATCTTAATTTACTGGGTCTGGTTATTTTAAATGATAAAAGTTTCTAATTTTCTTGCAAAGCTTTTAAAATTTATTTCAGTTTTTGGAAGTACATTTTCTCTACTGGCACTTGCTCCACTTTAAAATAAACTTTTATCCCAGACTTTGCTGTCCGCTTGTCGAGACTCTGAAAACATATTAATAATTCATTTTTATATTCAACTTTTGCAAAAATGACGAAAAATGCAGCAAATTACGATCTGAATAGTGGTAAATTCTACTTATTATGTTTCAGAAAGGCAATTTCCTGAAAATCCCTCATAATCCTTTTAAATCTATGGAAATCCCTTCAGGTCTCTGAAAATCGACTGAAATCCTTGAAATTCCGTGAAATATTTCGAAACATAACGACATCCCTTGAATTCTTTGAAATCCCTTTGAAATTAACTGACATCTTTAAAAATTCGTGAAAAATTGATATTCTATCTTAAATTGCACTACGTAATTTCTTGAAATCTTTCAAAATCGTTTGAAATATGAAACCTCTCGTAATTCTTTAGAACCGGTTGAAATGATCTATAACCTTTGTAAAACCTTGAAATATTTTCAAATCCCTTGCAATCTCATGAAATCCCTAAGAAGCTTTCGCAATTTTGTGAAATTCTGTATAAATTTCGTAAATCTTTTAAATACTTAGTAGTCCTTTCAAATACCTCTTTATGCCTTGAAATCTTTTGAAATCCTTTCAAATAACTGTTAAAACCAATTCTTAGTTAAGTAATTAATTCAAACCTGAAAACTGCAACAGTTTATAGTTTTAAGTTTACATTACATCTTCTTCTATCTTCTATATATATAAAAATAAAAATCTGTTTCACTGTTCGCTTATAAATACCATACCGCTGCACGGAATGATGTAAAAATTTGTACAATGATTCATTATGTCACTCGGAAGGTTTATGACTTGGTCCGAATCACAAGCTCATTGTCATTTTGGCAACAACAATGGGCAAAAGTGAATAATTTTCCCCATAAGAAATACGTTCGGCTCGATACTTCCGCGATTCGATATATATCGATTGCTATCGATGCTACTAAACCATTGCACGGAATGACGTAAAACTTTGTACAATGATTCATTGTGACACTCGGAAGGTTAATGACTTGGTTTGATTGCAATAACAATAGGCAAAAGTCAATAATTTTCCCCCATAAGAAATACATTGTGCTTGATATTGGCGATTCGCTATATATCGATTGCTGTCGATGTCATCGATCCAGTGTATTGATTATCTGCGTTGATCTACTTCATAAACATAGTTAACCAAAACAAACCAAAACACCCAATACTTCTGATCCGTTCTATGGTTTAGTCTTAAAATTTACAACATTTTCTTCGGCATTTGTGCAGTGTTCAGCGAAATTCACCGCTTTTAAATCGTTAGTACAAATTGATTTATTCTGCACGTCAAAATTAATATACACAAATACAGTCTAAGTAAGATGGAAATGCATACTTCCTTCATAACTTAACTTAGCCTTAGGTAAGAAAAAGTTGTTCATCAGGTCTTTTACATGTTTTCTTAGTCATTTCCTAAAACTTTTATTGAATTTCCCTTTGTTATCGATGTATAGAATTAATTTTAGCCGCCGCTACAGGGCACAGCCAGTAATACAATATTTTAGGCTTTCAGTATTTCGAATTAAAAGCCTGAATGAAAAAAATTTCTGATGTTAATTTTTGTCGAGAGCCAACAGTTGTGCATTTTCTAATTTTGAATTTAAACCTCCTAAATTGTAGATTCTTAAATTCAAATTCATAAACGCTATAGCTTAGGCCATATAGCCCTCAAATTTTTAAATTCACAGATTTAAAAATGAAAAAATTTTCATTTCTTTTTTAAAAAAAAGGAATTTTATATTTAGGATAATAAACATTTGGAAGATTCAAAATGAAACTTTGAAAATCGTACACACAAAATGAGAACGTTTAAAGGTGAATTTTTTTAAATTAGATATCTTCAAAACCGAAATAACGTTTTAAATTTGCGACAAAATATCAAAATTAAAAACGTCGGAATGAAACATTCAAAGTTACTAATTTAACGCTGATATATATAAGGGCATAACAAAATGAAATTAATAATTGAAAACCTTTTTTTTCGAAATAATTATATTTTGCGTTCTACTTAGGTTCCTTCATTTTGTTTCTCAGTTAATAAGTTTTTCATTTTTTTTTTAGCTAAATTGGAATGAAGAACAAGTCTTTAACCTTTTTGAATTCTGATATATCTTTCAGTGAGGATAATTTAGTTGCTAAAATCAATTGCAATTACAATCTTTCAATTTTAAGCAGGTGTGGAGTCTTTAACCTTTTTAGTTTTTAATATAAAAGAGTCAGAGGGATTTCATATATTATTATATAAGAGTTGTATGACTTTCCCCTTTTTAAATCTTTCAAAACTGTAAATTAAACAATTTTGTATTTTATTTATTGATAAACTTTCAGCGTGAAAAAGTCAAAATATTATTTGAAACTGGAATCGTTTAATATTAAACAACTTCGAATTGAAAGCATGTATTGAAAAATTGAAAACTGATTACATTTTTAAATCTTTCAAAATTGTATCGTTTGAAAATAATCATATTTCATAGTTTCAAAAAATTAAAACCAATTCTTAGTTAAGTAATTAATTTAAATGCTAATACATATAAGGGTAGCGCTTGAGAACTCCAAGTTCAATTTCCCAAAACGGTACCCTTCCAATTTATTCCTCTCAGTGACAGAAACTCACTGAAATTTTTTGAAATTTAAAAAAAAGTTTAAGTGGTGCTGGCAAGTTTTTAAAACTTCTCGGCACCACTAAAACTTTTTTAATAGATTTGAAAAAATTCTAGTGATTTTCTTTTGCTAAGATATAAAAATTGGAGGGTCCACCGTTTTGGAAAATTGAATTTCAAATTTCTAAGCGCCACCCTAATACATATTTGAAATCTAACTATTTCACTGTATAATAACTTTAAATTGAAAATCCGCATAATTGAAAAATTCCGAAGAAAGCATAAAAAAATGAATATTTGTAAAGTAGCTTTCCATTTTTTCAAGCTTCTTTCCAAATTAATCTGTGAAGAAATAACAAAATTTTTCTTAAAAGTAAAACCATGCATGAAATAGGAATTCAAAATTGAACTATTTATTTGATAAGGTTCTATATTCAACATTTCAAACCTCTCAAGAGTTTACAAATTTTGAAAATTATTCCTGAAATAGATAGAATTTGCAATGCAAATTGGAATTTATTTATTAGAAACTAAAATTGATTATAAAGTATTCCTTAAAATAGATAGAATTTTGAAAGTAAGTTGTAGTTTATTTATTCCTGAAATTTAAAATTGCTTACAAACTAAAATTGATTAGAAATTATTCCTGAAACTAAACATGGATTAGAAACTTACGTTGATTAGAAACTATAATCAATGTGAAAACGATACTTTCAACATTGTGTGTCCACTGATAGACGAAACCCCTTTGCTGATTAAGACTGAAGATACCAAAGAATAAAGAAAAACATTTCACAATAAAAGTTTCAATTTGCTTCCCATTATTTAAAATTACCCTCAGCTTGAAAAAACAAACAATAAAAACAATTGTTTAACAATTAATGGAGACTTAAGTGATGTGGTAAATATTGATCTTGTATGTATTTACTTTTCAAAACATAACCTCCAAATTGTCAAAAGACAACACTCATTGTGGATATAATTTATATGTGTTTGCGTCAACATTTATTTATTTTTCTTGCATTATGAGTTTCTTAAATATAGTTTATATAATTGTTTGATAGTTTGAAATGTAATGGCCCAGTACTGCACAGCAGTACAAATAATAATCGCAAGTTCGCAAAATTCTTAACTCTCTTGAGGTTGGTTCTGCTTTCGATGCACTCCATTTCCGAGAGTATAGATATTCAAAAAATTGAAACAATTAAAAAATTTTTTTCGAGATATCATTAATGTATTTTAAAATGTATAAAAACTGTAAATACAAGTATCGTAAAAATAAATATTGTCTTATTATTTTTTTTGAAGAACAAATTATTAAGTTCTATCTTTATGTGAAATTGTAAATATTCAAAATCATACAGGTAGTACAACTTCAAGTCATATAATTATTCGTATTTCAAATATGTTGTTTTTCAAAGCAATTAAGACGACACATATTTTACTGGTTTGCTAAAAAAAATTGTTTTCGCGAAGTTATAAGTATTTGCAATTTTATGTTTTTTTCTTGAATGTACTTTAAATTTTTATAAATTGAGCCTCAGGATTGAATAATTCTTTAAACGCTCGAAAACGCACAAAAGTATTGTCCAAACGTCTGAGTTTATGAAAATGTTAAAAGTCGCAAAATTAATCTTTTTTTGATATCAACTAGTAGAGAGTAATGACATGTTACTTGTTTCTACTTGCCATTTTCTGTCCGATGATTATTTTCAATAATAAAAATGAAAAACTGAAAAAGTTTTATCCCCAAATTCAATAAGTTTTTAATATAGAACTCTTAAGCTAGACAATTGTTGTTGAAATTGTTTAAAACTTGTTGTACACACGTAGTATAGTCCAGTGATGCCTAACAAATAATAAAAAAGCTGAAAAATCACCTATTATTTAATAATATTTTATTATAAATTGAGGCCGGCCGGTAACTATGTTTTTTTTAGTTTCGCCAATAGAAAGTATCGAAGGAAGTCCAAAGTTGAGAAAAATGTCTGTAAGGCGTTTGTTTCTCACTATTTAATACGGATTTCTGGAAATTTCCAGATCGATTCATTGAAAATTGACGGAATTAGGTATTTTATGAGAAATCCTGAACGACGATTACACTGCCTGATAGTGCTCACTGCTCACGAAGCAAGCGCAGGGGGAATCGTATGTTTTCTCACAAAATTCCGTCTATTTTCAATAAACCAGTCCAAAAATTTCTAGAAATCATCCTTGAATAGTGAGGAACAAATGCCTTTCTGAAACATTTTCCGACTTTGAAATTCTGTCGATACTTTTCGTTGGCAAAACTAAAAAAAAACATGTTTACCGGCCGGCCTCAATTTGAAATTAAATATTATTAAACAGCAGGCGATTTTCTTCTTTTTTATTATTTTTTTTATATCACTGGACCATACCCCATGTCTGCACCAAGTTTTAAATAATTTTAACAACAATTGCGCAACTTATGGCGAGTTATATTTTAAAAACTTATTGAATTTACGGATAAAATTTTTTGATTTTTCAATTTTTACATTCTCATCAGAGAAGGTATTAGATTTGTGTAAAATTTGAACCCCCCCCCCCCGTTTTTGTCAAATATCCATGTTTTGAGACCCCCTGAACCCGAAAAACAGGTTTTTACGAATGTGTCTGTATGTCTGTATGTATGTCTGTCTGTCTGTGAGCACGATA
>JAUMHM010083252.1:0-13498 GCA_032362435.1 Melikaiella ostensackeni
TGGGAGGGGGGGGGATTAATAAAGGATTGAGTAAACTCTATATTTCTTAATTTCTAAATTGGAAGGAGAGACATGAATGGATTGAATAAACTCTCAATTTAAAAATTTCAAAACGGGAAAAGGAACAGAAAAAACTCTGCATGCTTCAATTTCTAAATCGAAAAGGGAGAATAAAAAGTGATTGAGTAAACAACTCAGTATTATTCGATTTTCAAATAGAAGAAAGGTATAGAAAAATCTCTGTATTTTTTAGTTTCTAAACGGGAAAGGGGACAGAGAAAGCTCTATATTTTTCATTTTCTGAATGGGAGGGGGGGGGCCATTAATAAAGGATTGAGTAAACTCTATATTTTTCAATTTTAAATGGGAAAGGGAACAGAAAAAACTCTGCATGTTTCAATTTCTAAATCAAAAAAGGAAAATAAAAAGGGGTTGAGTGAACAACTCTGTATTATTCGATGACCAAATGGGAAAAAGGTACAGAAAAATCTCTGTACTCTTAAGTTTCTGAATGGGAGAGGGGACAGAAAGAACTCTGTCTGTTTCAATTTCTGAATAGAAAAAGGAGAATGAAGAAGGATTGACTGAAAAACTCTGTATTTTTCAATTTTCAAATTGGGAAAGGGAGCAGAAAAATCTCTGTATTTTTTAGTTTCTAAACGGAAAAAGGTACAGAAAAAGCTCTATATTTCTCAATTTCTAAATGGGAGAGGGGGATTAATGAAGGATTCAGTAAATTCTATATTTTTCAACTTCTAAATCGAAAAGGGAAAATAGAAAGGGATTGAGTGAACAACTCTGTATTATTTGATTTTCAAATGGGAAAAACGTACAGAAAAATCTCTGTATTTTTAAGTTTGTGAATGGGACAGTAGACAGAGAAAGTTCTGTATATTTTAATTTCTAAATGGGAAAGGGACACTGATGAAGGATTGAGTAAACTCTGAATTTCCTAATTTCAAAATGGGAGAGGAGACAGAAAAAACTCTGTCTGTTTCAAATTCTGAATAGAAAAAGGAGAATGAAAAAGGATTGAGCAAACAACTCTGTATTTTTCAGTTTTCAAATTGGGAAAGGGGGCAGAAAAATCTCTGTATTTTTTAGTTTCTAAACCGGAAAGGGGACAGAGAAAGCTCTATATTTTTCAATTTCTGAATGGGAGGGGGGGATTAATAAAGGATTGAGTAAACTCTATATTTTTCAATTTCTAAATTGGAAGGAGAGACTATGAATGGATTGAGTAAACTCTAAATTTTTAAGTTTCAAAACGGGAAAGGGAACAGAAAAAACTCTGCACGTTTCAATTTCTGAATCGAAAAGGAAGAACAAAAAGTGATTGTGTAAACAACTCTGTATTATTCGATTTTCAAATGGAAAAAAGGTATAAAGAAATCTCTGTATCTTTTAGTTTCTAAACGGGAAAGGGGACAGAGCAAGCTCTATATTTTTCATTTTCTGAATGGGAGAGGGGACAGAAAAAACTCTGTCTGTTTCAAATTCTAAATAGAAAAAGGAGAATGAAAAAGGATTGAGCAAAAAACTCTGTATTTTTCAATTTTCAAATTGGAAAAAGGTACAGAAAAATCTCTGTATTTTTAAGTTTCTAAACAGGAAAGGGAATAGAGAAAGCTCTATATTTTTCAATTTTTGAATGGAAGAGGGGGATTAATGAAGGATTGAGTAAACTCTATATTTTTCAATTTCTAAATGGGAAAGGGAACAGAAGTAACTATGCATGTTTCAATTTCTAAATCAAAAAGGGAGAATAAAAAGGGATTGAGTGAACAACTCTGTATTATTCGATTTCCAAATTGGAAAAAGGAACAGAAAAATCTCTGTATTTTTAAGTTTCTAAATGGGAGAGGGGACAGAGAAAGCTCTGTATATTTTAATTTCTAAATGAGAAAGGGACACTGATGAAGGATTGAGTAAACTCTGTCTGTTTCAAATTTCTTAATAGGAAGGAGGGACTGAGAAAGGATTGAGTAAACTCTGAACTTTTCAATTTCAAAATGGGAGAGGGGATAGAAAAATCTCTGCATTTTTTAGTTTCTAAACGGGAAAGGGAATAGAGAAAGCTCTATATTTTTCAATTTCTGAATGGGAGAGGGGACTGATGAATGATTGAGTAAACTTTGTATTTTTTTATATCTAAATAGGAAAGGGGGATTGAGAAAGGATTGAGTAAACTCTGAATTTTTTCATTCCTGAAGGGAAAAGGAAAGGGTACGAGAAAACTCTATATTTTTTAATTTCTAAATGGAAAAGAGGGACTAACAATGGATTAAGTCAACTCCGCATTTTTCAATTTTTAAATGGGAAAAGCGGATAGAAAAGTCTTTGTATTTTTCAGTTTCTAAATGGAAAAGAGGACATAGGAAGCTCTATTTTTTTCAATATCTAAATGGGAAATGAGACTTATGAAGAATTGAACAAACTCTGCATTTTTCAATTTCTAAATGGGAAAGGGAGATCGATGAAGGAATGAGTAAACTGTATTTTTTGTTTTCTAAATGAAAAGGGGGACTGAGAAAGGATTGAGTGAACTCTGTATTTTTCAATTTTTAAATGTAAAAAGGAGACAGAAAAATCTCTGTATTTTTCAGTTTCGAAATGGAAAATGAGACAGAGAAAAGTCTATACTTTTCAATTTCTAAATGGAAAGGGGGGACTGATAAACGATTGCGTAAACTCTGTGTTTTTCAATTTTTAAATGGGAAAGGGGGACTAAGAAAGGATTGAGTAAACTCTGAACTTTTTGATTTCTAAATGGGAAGAGGATAAGGGGACAGAGAGAACTCTGCATTTGTCACAGTATCCATTAAAAAAACACCCTTACATGTTCTGTATATAGATATAAATATAAATACAAATATAAATATGAATATAAATATAAAAGTTGTTTCCATTGCATAGAAATGCTTCAGTTTCGATTAGAAATTTGAAATTATCAAATATCTGTTTTTCATCACGCTAACAACTATTGAAACCTCGGCAGAGATAACTATGGATAAACAAAAATCTGTTTTTCTGGAATCTTTGTTTGAATCGTGAGCATGTGATAGAGTTTGTCATATGACATAGTTTGTTCAATAAAATTATACTACCTCGACACAGGACAAAGAATCGTTTGTCAGAAATATATTTTTGTTGATTCAACGTTATCTGTGCCAAGGTCCTAATTTTTACTTGACTTTATTAGAATCATTTAACGTAAGCTAAAAGAATGTAAAAAATACTGTGCATGGTAATAAGCATATTTTTCGGGAATAATAAAAGGCAAACTCAACTTTTCTATTAATTCAAACTAAACAAAAGTCTCATTATGCGTTCTTTCACATTTAAAAAGTTTGTTATTCACAAAAAGTTTTAACTTGAATATGCTTTATCTTTTAGGGTTTAATTTTCAAATATTTATTGCCTAGTCTTCTAGTTTGCCTTTTTATTTTCAAATTTAAGAAATACTGCTTTTAATGCATAAACAGTTTAAAATGAGGAGGTTTACAAAATTCAAAAATTTTTAATTTATCACATGTAAGTGTAAGTTTTTCAAACGTGATCAATTTTTAATCGCTGCTTTTGGAAATATAACTTTCAAAGATTTGAGAATATTTCACTGGGAAAGACTCCGAGAATGACAAATTCGGTTTTCATTCGGTAAATTCTAGAATATTACATTTTTACGTACGTTCAATTTGAAATTGTTTAGTTATGATGGTTTTCAATTTCAAATTGCACGAGGTAAGGCAGGCTGCTAATTTGATGATATATTACAATAAATTGCATCCTCGGTAGAGATAACTTTGGATTAATAAAAATTATTTTTTTTTATGTTTATAGTATGTCAAAAGACTCCTGCCCGAGGAGTTTCTGTTTTATGATATAGTATACGTCATAGATTAAATTATGTCATAAATCAAAGTACATTAACATATATACTCATACTTTGAACAAAAATTCATGCGCGAAACAGATTTTTGTTGAAACAACGTTATCTCTGCCAAGGCTTCAATTCTAAGAACTCAAAATCATAAATTATTCAATTTTTAGGTCGGAAAAAATTTTCAAATAGAAAAGTTTCAAAGTAATATGCTTAGAAGCGAAATATTGTATGATTGAAAGCTGCTAAATAAAAATTATTCACTTTTTGATGGTTTTCAATTCAAAAGAAATTAGGATTTTAATTCTCTCTCGTTCGAATATTTTCTCTCATTTTTAAGGCTTTCAATGCTGCTTCATTCAATATTTGAAGCTACTGCTTTGAAGTTGTTATAATTTTCAAAGTGTTATTGTGAAATAATTTATAATTTTGGAGCCCATAGACTAAAGCGTTTTCAAATTAAGAAGCTTGCATTGAGTAATAAATTATACATTATCTTACACATTATATTTGATACACATATATATATATATATATATATATATTATTTATATATATTTTTGATATTCTGATTGGTTTTAGAGCCCAGAAATAAAAATTGCTTAGATTTTTTTACAAGTCAAACATTCTAGAAACATTATTTTACATGATATAATGTGACATTTTTTTTACAAAATATTGTAAAATCTTATCATTTTTTATTTCTTGATCTTGAAGCCAATCAAAACGCGAGAAAGAAGAATTTCTTAATTCAAAGGACCAATATAACCCTCCGCAAGGACAATGTAAGAATTTGAAATTATTAGTTCAGATGTTTCCAGTTCAAAAGTTTTCTGCTTTAATTTCTAGTTTAGATCTGAATAGTCAAAATGTGACATGTTTTAAATTTGAATATCAGTTTACAATTACAAAATTTAATGTGAAAGTGTTTACAATTCAAACATATTTTTTAAAATCTTTTTAATGTGCAATGAAGAGAATTGGGATCTTCGGACACTTTAGAAATGAACAATTCAAACTGGAAGCTTTCGAAAATGTAATCCTGTTTGAGAATATATATGTCATATTGTTTATTATTGATAATTATAATATTATATTACACTTACATTGAAAATGAAGAAAACGGACGAAAGTGAGTAGTACAAGTCCGGTAATACTCTTTTTTTCAAACAGGGCCAATGATAAGGAACTGAGAACTGGTTTTTCCAGAATGTCGTGTGAAAATGATCTCGATGAATGACTGCTATATACTCGTATACCAACATTTATGACTTCTATCTAATAAAGATAACAACGCCTTATTTATTCTTCAAATAAATAAAGTGGAAGGGGGAAGAGTCTTGATCTTATACAGGTATGTCAACATTTTCCATATTTGCTAGACTTTATTACACAAAAGAACCTTCGCAATTCTCAACCAATTTCAATTAAATTCGGCAGCTCATTGACCCACAATTAAGAAATAAGTTCAATCATGATTTTACAATAATGCTTTGGAAACTGCAAAATTAAAAAACCAACAAAAAACATGAAAAGGAATAATTTTTGACCAGTGTCACATCTACAGCCTAATCTATCCCACCGATTGACACCAAATTTAAATAAGGATTAGGTAGCAACATTTTCTCGCTGAAAATTGCAGGAATTATCGACATCTTGAATAGTTTTTAAGATTTTACACTATAAAAACTAGAAACAAAAAATCATGATGATATTTTTTCCTCACTTCGATCTTGTTTAAAGCTCAGAAAATACCTGTAGTACTAAAATGTTGTTCATCGTGCAACAAATTGAAGCGGGACTGTTTCCTTGGGGTGATGTTTGAAGGTAAATTTCTCAGTAATCGTGATGGTCCAAATAATCACGAAACTTTATTATAATTTAAATATATTGTTAAGAAATATGTTCAAAGTAACATTTCATGATCTAATCCATTTATTTTAAGCAGTTTATAGTATCAAATGGAATTTGAATTCATTCAAATTAAATAAAAAGTGATAAAATTGGCGTCACGATTACTGAGAGGCTTACCTTAATACCAAAAACCAGCCTTATAATAATGTTTTTTCTTACAGTTTACGCATTTAGAGTAAAAAATGAAAGATCAAAGAGGACATAAATGATACAAATTTTAAAAACTATTCAAGATATCGAGAATTCTTGCAATTTTTATCGAGAATATGATGCTATATACTTCTTATTAAAGTTTCATGTAAATCAGTTGGATGAATCATACTGCGATGTGAGCAGATGTGAAAAGTTTATTTTTTTTCACAATGATTCAACAATGATAATATAAAAATGATTTAAGTATAAATATAAAATATAATAATGAAAAAGCATTTTTTATCCTAACTTCATGCCCAATATTTGACCTACAAATATATGGCAACATGTTCTCGATACGTATTTCAGAAAAATACGATATCCTTATTAATACAAAATTTTAGTTAATTATATTTCATGTTGGAAAATGTATTTTCTCGCATGTGCTCACATCTCCATCCTTATCTATCCAACCGATTGACACCAAATTTTAACGATAAGTCGGTAGCAAAAGATTCTTGATACATATTGCAGGAACTTTCGAAAGCTTGAATAGTTCTTAAGGCAGAAAAGAAAAATTATTCTACAATCATTATTCCATTATGATAAAGGAAAAAATCTCCGACAAAATAAAATACATTCCTATAAAATCTTATAGAGAATGAAGAATCGGTTAAGATCGGTAAACTGAACTACCCTTACTATTTTGAATTAAAATTTAAATGTCCAATCCAAGTTGAGATTGATTTATATAGTATCATTATATGAATAAATTAATTCGATTATTTATTCAATTCCTAGCAAAAATTATTCAAACAATTGATTTAATTTTTCAAGTTTCTAGGAAATAAGTCATTTAATTAAACTTAAATTAATTTAGTATACCTACCTTTTCTTTTAAAGTTTACAAAAACATATGGAATTCTACCAAAATCATCTGCGATGCAGAAAATTTGCTAAGTACAACTACATGATTTGTCTAATCAAGGTTGGCCAAGTCATTTGGAGAGAATCATTCATAATAAAATATATGAGGAAACTTTTTCCATAAAGTACCCTACAGAAATTTTTCAAATAAATATAAATAGACATTTTAGGACACAAAATACTTGGCAGGATCATACAACAGCATCAATCTCACATACCCAGCAATTTTTTTAAATCATTTTGCTTATACATTAAATCCCAGCAAGTGTTATAACATCTAAAATGACTTCTTAAAATATATTTTTTAATTTCCTATAAAGTACGTTATAGAAAAAGTTTTCAAATATATTTTATTATGACTCTATTTCCAAGTCATATATATAGATGTATAAGTTTGACATCAAATGCCAAATTTATACATCCATATTCCACCCACTTCCTTCGAGTCTTATTACCATTTTCAAAACATAAAATTATCACAGTGGTTTTTCATCGATACGATCATGAATCACAGATCACCATGTCTCATCACATTGTTACCATCTACGCGTAACATTTTCAGAGAATATCATTATCAATCGTGGATCATCATCATTATCAACCCATGACATCATCTTCAGAAAATATCAGCATCAATCATAGATCATCAACTTATAACACTGTCTACACATCTTCAGATAGAATTATTATCGATAATGAGCCAGCAGCATCATCATGAACATATACGACCATCCTTACATAATATCCTTATCAATTATATTTCGAAATCATATCATCATATCTAGTTTTTTTACGCGCATTGTATCACGTAATTCCCTTTCCTTAAGATCATTTACATCTCTAGCACTCCGAACATGCCCTTCGTCAACAGAAGTGTCAGTCGTATCCGAGGCTACATTATGGTTTGTATTGTTTATTATTTAAAGTATACACTCAACTACCAACTAAATGCGAAAAATGTTTTCCATAAGTATTAAATCATGTCCAAACTAAGTACCTAACCTAACCTAAACCTAAACCTAACCTAAATCGGCAACCAAAGAAGTTATGATCGGTTTGTGTTGGATACTGAGGAGGGCACTAGCCTTCTGCGGTTTGGTCTTTAAAATTGGGAAAGACCTGTCACTACTTCATCAATGTGATAAAAATTCTTAACCCTAAATAAAACTTAGAAAGCTTAGAAATTTTCACAATTTCCTATAAGCTCCAAAAGTTTCCCAGATTTCCAGAAGCTGCAAGAACTTTTATAAATTTTGATAAATTTTCGAAAGCTTTAAACATTAAAAGCATCACATCTCTATCAATTTAAAAAAAAAATGTTAAGTTTCCGAAAGTTTCAAACATCTCAAAATACCCACAAGTTTCCAAGAGTTTCAAAAATTTGCATATAATTTCTGAAATTTCCAAAACTTTCTCAAACCTTGCATAAATTTCTAAAATTTTCCCCAAATTCCTAAAAATTCCACATGAGGATAGTGCGGGAAACTTTTAAATCACATGACGCAATTCTAGAATCCTGTTTTCTTTCAAAGACTTGGCCATTTGGGAAACTCATCTTTCATCGAAAATATAATAGTACTAATAAAATACTCATCATTAACTATGTTGTCATTTCAATTATCCTAAGATAATGGTGTTGAACTAAGCTTACTTTGCCATACTTCGTAGGAAATTGCCGGGAAGAAAAACACTTCAATATTATTGTTAGATGATGAATTTATTCATTTATACGGTTGAATGTACATAATTAGCAGAAGATACATCTACAGTGTACACGTCCAGAAATATACAAAATAATAATAAATAAGCGTGAAACATCGCAGGTATATCAAAATTTCTACCCGATACGATGATATTCTCCACAATATATCTACTAGCACTGTAAAAACTAGAGACCTCTTTTTAACGGTGTCATTTTTTGCGTATCCTGTCTTTGAATAGGAAAACTCCATTCTGTTATTTTTAATGTGAAACAAATGACTCTGGGATCTCAACAGTGGTTTCATTTCAGTACCATTTTAGGCTGTTATTTCTGAGTCATATTTTAGTATCTGAGATTACCCCTGAAATGATTCCCTGTTTTTACTATGAGGATGTGCGGTGACGTAACCAGGGTATCTGGCGGAGATGCCCCGCTCTCGGGGTATATTTTTTTAAAATTGCACAATAGGCAGGACCATGTCGCATTGTTATAAAAATGTGGTTGTCGGGTGGAACATTAGGATCACCGCGAACGTACAATTGGAAAGGTGTAGCTGTGAAATATTCATTATCTCCTAAACGTATTTCAGCTGATACTGGACCAGAAGGTAAAGGACTGTGAAAGGCAGGCCGATTTGACACACTTACAGCTCCATGAAAATTAAGAACATCGCCCCCTGGCGTTCGTATAAAAAAGTAAAAGTCCACAACAGAAGCGTCAGTATGAGGTTCCAACCAGGAAGGTACATAGTTACTTCTTCTAACTTTTTTTATAGATCCTTCAAAAGTAGAGGCATCCCCCATTTTTACAAAAACATGATAAGTATCAAGATCCGCCGGAGATGCACCTGCACCTAATTCTGTTAAAAAAATTGACACATAAAGTTTTTGTACACTAGCATATATCTTAAGCTTTAACCAATTTTGAAAAACTACTGCTCGCAATGTCAACTATGCATTAGGGTGGCACAAAAAATATGTTTTTTTGTCTCACCTTTCTATTTTCTTTCATTTTGTGCAAGAACATTTGATGAATTTTTTATAGGTTTAGAAAAATGTTTAACCCGTGATCCAAGGCCTTTAAACGCTGGAAAGTGTGAAGTCAAAAACCACCCTGCATAAGCAGTTGAAAATGAATAATGTGTTTTTTTTATACATCTTGGATTTTTCCAACCTTGGATGAATAAAAATAACCTTCTAAGATCAAAAATGTGTGCCAGTGATAGAAAACTACCCCTAAAATTTTTCAAACTACCACTCGAATCGATATCTCTCTTCTTTTACAATTCTTCATGTAACCGGTGTGACAAGTTTTGAATGTTTTTATTTTTAATTTATATGCTTCGAATTCAAAAATGTTCTGCTTCAATTTCTAGTTCATACTTCAATACTTGAGATAAAAAATGTTTCAGATTTGAGTACTAGTTCAAAATTACAGAATGAAACAGAATATTTGAGAATATATACGTATTATTTGTCATAAATGATACTTATAATATTATAATTTATTACACTTACGTTGAAAATAGAGTAAAGCCACGAATATAAGGGACGAAGTTCCAGTAATAGTCTTCATTTTTACTAAATGGACACAACGTTTGAGAACTGACAGCCGATTCTTCAAGAATTTCGTGTGAACAGTGGCTCAAAAAACGACTGCTATATATACTAACTTCAATGACTTTTATGATTTATATCCGAAAACAATGCTTTATTGTTAAATTGTAGAGAAAAGCCCACGTAGAAGGATTCCCCAGAAAGTACTCTATGGATATTCTACGGAAATTCCAGCTGGAAATTCCGTTGACTTTCAGTGGAAATTCCACTGACTTTCCGGCTGTAAATTCCAGTCTGTAATGGACCCAGGAAATTCCGAGAAAGCGCTATACTATTTTTACCTTTGCCCCCGGTCGATTCCCGCAGATTTCGATCGTCGTCCCAACACAATGGCAATTGTCAAAACCATGACAATAATATGGCCATAACAGTAAGTTGGTAGCAATGTTCGGTCAGAAAGGTTAGGAGTGGTAGAATTAGATACAACGCAATAGTTGTGAGTTCACCTTTACTTACTGTAGCAGGCCACAGGGTTCGTTCAGTAGTTTGCACTTTATTTACTTTTTTCACTGTGCGTCACTTTTTTCGCTGCGTCCGTCTACTTTTTTTTACTGCGTCCGTCTACTTTTTTTACCGTTGCCCGGAAAAGTCGACACTGCGCATGCTCCACTTCATCGACAACAAATCGGTCACTTTTCACACAGTGAACAGGTGGAAAAACTAGCACTTTTTTGCGAATTATAGAAAAAAATATATTTCTTAAGGAAGTTACCTTCTGAATGAAGAACTAATTAGAACTCAACTTCCTCGAAGATGAAGTATTTTTTACACCTGGGGCGCTCGGAAGATGTAAAATGACGGGTCTCCCCAGGAATCGTTGAGGTGTAACTAATCCAGTGATGTGCAATACCCGGACCGAAAATTTTCGGATCCGATCTCGGGAGGTCCGAACCCGAAACTTCCAGTCCGGATCCACCACAGATCCGACTCGAAAATTACCGGTCCGGATCTACCCATGTCAGACCCGATCAGGAAATTTGCATGCAAATGAATATTCGGATCTGCTACCAATTTAAACAGTCCTCATAATTTTCATTCGATATGTGGTAGACTTTTAGTGTTCCGGTTGCGCTGTAGAGTCCTGTGGCACTTCCGGTTACGCAGAAAAATTCGGCTGCGCTTATGGTTGCGCAGTTCAATTGTACGACACTTAAAGCTGCGCAGTAGAGTTATGTCGTACTTCTGGATGCGCACTAGAGTTATGTCGCATTTCCGGCTGCGCAGTATACTTCTATAGGGTTCATTGTTGCGCAGTTCAACTCTATGACACTGAAGTCTGCGCACTAGAGTTATGCCGAATTTCTGGCTGTGCAGTAGACTTTCATAGGGTTTACGGTTGCGCAGTTCAACTCTATGACGCTTAAGGATGCGCAGTAGAGTTATATCATCTTCCGAATGCACACTAGAGTTATGCTGCATTTACGGCTGCGCAGGACACTTCTGTGGACTTTATGATTGCGCAGTACAATTGTATGACATTTAAGGCTGCGCGGTGGAGTTGTGTCGCACTTTTAGATTCATAGTAGAATTATGCTGCATTCCCGCTTGTGCAGTATATTCCTGAGGGGTTTATGGTTGCGCATTGAAATTGAATAACATTTAAGACTGTGCAGAAGAGTAACGTCATACTTGCGGATTCACAGTAGAATTATGCTGCATTTTCCACTGCGCAGTAGACTCATATAGGGTAGACGATTGCGCAGTACATTTGAATGACACTTAAGGCTGCACATTTGCGTTATGTCGTACTTGCGCATCTGCAGTAGAGTTACGTTGCACTCCTGGCTGCTCAGTAAACTCCTATGGGGTTAATGGTCGGGCACTACGATTTTATGACATTAAATGCTGCGCAATGCAGTTATGTCGTACCTTCGGATGCACAGTGGAATTATACTGCATTTACGGTTACGCAGTGAACTTCTATGGGGGTTATCGTTGCGCAGTGAGATTGTATGATACCTAATGCTGCGCAGTAGGCTTATACCGTACTTACGGATGCGCAGTATACTTAGGTGGCATTTTCTACTGCGTGGAAGGTCTCTATGGGACTTATGATATGAAAAAGCGTAAAAAGGGCCTTGTGATCGGAATTGGGTCATATAGGGTCATATTTTTTGCCTGATTTGATAAAATTAATTCAGCCTAGGCGGATTGGACATGAAATTTTCTAATCTTTTGTTTGTTTCTGCTCACAAAGTCGTGGATTTAACTTATGTACAGATATACGCCGTCGAAGTGAAGCGCGTGTTTTCGAACTGTCAAAGAAATTATACCCGTAGATTCCGTCAGTGAAATAGTTCTTATGTAGTTCTACTGCGCAGCCTTTGTGGTTATCTAAGATCTACTGCGTAGCCCTCACTGCTGTATAAGTTCACTGCGCTGACTTAAATGCTATATAACTCTAATATACAGCTTTTAGTACACTATACATCTACTGCACATGATGAGCTGTTATGATAATCTATTGTGCATGCTTGCATTCCATATAACGCTGCTGCGCATCCTTGCATTCGATATAACACTACAGCGCAATTGCAACTGTAGTGTTACTTTACAGTGCAGCCTTAATTGTCATACTCATTTAACTTGCAGCAATAACAACCACGTAACTAATGCGCTACAGTAAATGCCACGTCAATCTACTGCACAGCCGGAAGTTAAGCCTAACTTCAGTGCGCAAAAACAAATGCGACAGAAGTCCAGTGCGTACCCGGAGTTCGACATAACTCTAGTGCGCAGCCACAAATGTCACAGATGTCTAATGCGCAGTCAGAATTGCAACCTACCTCTAGCGCGCAACCAAAAAAGGCCTTCTTAGCCTCCTGCACATCCGTAAGTACGACAAAGCTCTAGTACGCAAACGTAAAGGCGACAGAAGTCTACTGCGCAGCCAAAAGTGCAACCCTACTATGACGCGCAACTAGAAATCCTTCACAAGCCTACTTCGCAGCCGAAAGCGAAACCAAACTCTAGTGTGCGACTATAATTGGTTTATAAGTCCACTGCGCAGCCGGAATTACAACGAAAGTCTACTGCGCAGCCCAAAAGTGCAACCTAACTCTATGACGCAGCCGCATGTGCGACAAAAATCTATTGCGTAATCGTTGTGCACCAAGCGTCTACTGCGCAGCTGAAAGTCCAACCTCACTCCGGTGCGCAAACACAAACACCACATAAGTTCACTGCGCAGCCGAAAGTATAACCTACCACCTTGATCAAAAAGTTTTAGGACTCGTCACCGTGTGGTGCTCATCTATCTTTGTGTGTGGTTTCGATTTTTCACAAAAAAGGGATCGCGTTGATGTCGCAAAAGACATGCTTTCCAAG
>JAUMHM010083253.1:0-13498 GCA_032362435.1 Melikaiella ostensackeni
TAAATCAAAGTATTTCGAGTCAGGTCTAACTCCTTATCAAGATCATTTTTGTTGTGCATTAAACATTATCTAAGCTTTTTAAGTAAAAGATGTAGAGAAGTGAAGAAAAGATTGATGAGTTTGAATTTTCATTTCATCAAAAAGTATGTTGAAGTTAAAGTTTCAAAAAAATATATTTTCATTAAATTTTAAAATGTTCAGTTTTAAAAAGCTTTGATTCAGCAACAAATATCAATAAATTGAACACTGGAAGAGGCCACAAGCATTAAGTATTATAATAAGTTAAATAATTATATGAATATCATTTAGTATTAATATTGATTGCATTTAGTATTAATTGTACTAAGTATTCAGTAATTTAAATAAATTTTCATATTACTTCCATTAAAAATATATATGTTTTTTTTTGAAAAAAATCTGAACTATAATCTATCATATTTAGAAGTAGATGAAATACTCTCCAAATGAGAGAATTGCATTTAAAACAGATTAGAGGATCTTCTTCAATTGAGAGGATTTTTTCTCTTCCTTTAAAAGAATCCTATTCATTTAAAAATAATTCTCTCCAAGAGAAAACAATCATCTTAAATTAAGAGAAATGCTTTTCATATCATATTGTAGAGAAAAAATTGCATCAAAATAAGAGGAATCCTCTTAAACAAAGAATATTTTTTTCTCGGTGTGAAATTGAGGGGTCGCCAACGAGAAGGACTTATAGCCGAAATCGCGCGAATAACTATTGACCGTCAGCTGTTTTCAATCTTATATCTAGAATTTGGATTTTGGACATTGATACTTATAGAAAATTTCATGGCGCATCTTTTTTGTTCTTTATTTTGAAAGCAGTCTGACGGTCAATAGTTATGCGGGCGATTAAGGCTATAAGCCCTTTTCGTTGGCGGCCCCTCAATTGTTTTATTTAATGTTATGTTATGTGAGGGTGTGGAGAATGCGTGTATCATATTGCATATGTAAATCTGCTTGAATTAATTGCAATTTTGATAGAACGATTAATATTTGTTTTCAATGTCACCTATTTGAACGACTCCATTCATATGAGAGTCGCGAATCTATTGATAACTAAGACTTTCACATCAGGTGTTGATTTTGTATAATTACATATTACAATCTACAAGAAACCTATATATGTATACTTATATTTTGATAAATATATAATTCACTGATGCAATGTATCACGAAAATTAGATAAAAATAAGTATCAAGCATATAACAAATTACTTCCTTTGTTCGCTCTAATCAAGAAAAGATTTTTTCGATGATTCAATCTATAATAAATTCGTGATATTCAAGTATTTCGTTCATGATATAGGGGCATTTTTTCTCCAGAAGTTCATTCGGTCCGTGTAGAATGTATTAGATAGTGTTATAGTAGGATATCTGTTATTGTTGATATTACCAATTTGAAGATGAAATTCGTTTTGTGTAGTATATGGCAACCAGATATTAGGATTGTATAATTCGCTCGATGTTGGCTTCCTAAAATTTTACAAAACAATTTCATAAAATTTGATCATAAGTAGGAACTTAAAATAACTGCTATTTTAATAGATAAATAGCATTTCCCAACATTTTCATACTTTTTTTCTGTCCTCTTAACAATTGCAGGTGATCCTTATAGAATTTTCTTGCATAGATTACGAATCCGTGGACAAAAATGCTGTAGCACGTCACTGTCTAAGGCGCACGACTAAAAAACGGTTAATAGCAGTTCCATGGGAACGTCTTTTAAATTTTGGTGTAATAGCTTTGAAGACAAAGGTATAAAGATTTAATTTAGCTTCCCTAGAAGATCCTAGCTCGTCTCATTATTTTGCATGGGCTATCAAAATCGTCAAAAATGCGGTTTTTCACCTTTTGATTCCGATTTCCAACAAACGCAATGTACTAGAGCATTTTTGTCAACGGATTCGTAGTCTGTGCAAGAAAGTCCTATAAAAATTACCTGAAATTTTTTAAAGGACAAAAGTCATGTCTGATAGTATAAAATTATAGGAAAGAAAGCAGAATAAAAATATTTTTACACATTACAACAGTGAGTGTATTTACTATCATAAAGGAATAATTAACAATCGAAAATAATAATTTTTCATGCAATTACCCATTTATAGCAAAAGATGTCCACATTTCCACCATTGTCCTACTGATTGATAAATCCGTAGCCGTAAAATTTGAATATGATATTCGAGTGGAATCCGATGATATATTAAAAAGGTACATTAGTTCTTCACCGTGAGCAACACCAAGACCATTTTTTTCAGTTACAGAACCTTTATATTCAAATGAATAAAAGAAGTTGGGACTATTCATTTTTGGTGTTACTATTTCTAACATCCTTAGTTGCGGATGGAAGAAAAAACCATCACTAACAAACCTTGTGAGATTTTCCAGGAACTAAAAAATAATGTTGTCAACAATTAGGAATCTTCATTCACAAAATTTTTTGAAATGTTGCACATATTTACAGATATTGTGATAAATGTTTACGCACCGATTTCCTGCTAAGTGAAATGTGGGAATTGTTAAAATAGAAACTGTCTACAGCCGGTGTAAATTTAAATAAGTTTGAAGATTCAAGGAAGTAAGCACCGGCGTAAGCGATGATTGGATCTAGACTTACTTTAAGAAGGATGTAGTTTACATAACTGGAATATGCAGCTGCAATCAAGAAAATCGAGTATTTATATCTTTTGTCTCAATTACTGCAAAAAGGGGTAAAAAGTTTAAGACCACCTATTTTTTGATTATTACTTAAGTTCTTTTAATAGTAATTATATGGTGAGTATTCAAACTTTTTCTCTTAAATAGGTTGAAATATATCAATATTCTCTATAAAATTTGTCTAGGATGAAGTTGTTTTGTGATTTTTTTCAAAGGAAATGTTGCAAAAATAGTTTATGTTTAAATGTTCTCTTAAAATTTAAATAACATCTGAAATAATGAACATTTCAAATTTCTTGTACTCTTTTTGAAGGTAAATTTCTATAGAATCGCAACAACTTATCGGCATGATTGTGCAGTTTTCTCTTTGCTTGCTAAAAGATGTTAAAGTTGGAACAAAAATCTTGGAAAAATTTTCAAAACTTTTTTGCTATGAGAAACATTTTTTTTAAATATTTGAAATAAGTAAACTGATAAAATTAGAAGACGTTATTTTCAGCACTTATATCTCAGAACTGACATAAGGATCTCTGAGAATATTAATTACCTTTTTTAGCACTTTTATAGTATTTAAAAAATGGGCTTTTTATAGTAAAACTTTTTTCATTAACATAGTTCAAGGTTGATGCAAGAATACATAAGATTCCTTGACTCGAGACTAATCAGTTGAGCCGACGGACGCAATAATGGCACTTGCGCTCGAAAACGCTGGAAAGTATTGTCCAAACGCGTAACGTTACAGAAAAAATGAAACTCATAATTTTGGAAATCAAAAAATATATTACAATACGTTTCAGTAAATGAGATTGTGTTGAAGTACGAACCCTGTAAAAAAATGAAAGATGTAAACTCAATCTCATTTACTGAGATGTATCGTAATATATTTTTTGATTCCCAAAATTATGAGTTTCATTTTTTTCTGTGACGTCACGCGTTTGGACAATACTTTCCAGCATTTTCGAGCACAAATGATGTTATTGCATCCGTCGGCTCAATTGATCAATAATTTAAATACATTTTATTGGAGAGTAAGGGAGCTATGGTCATTTATATTATTTAAAAAATCTGTTTTTTTACATTAAAACTTTTCTCACTAACGTAATTCAAAGTTTATGCAAGAATAGAAAGGGCTCCTCGATTCGAGATCAAGTAATTGATCTATTTTTATTTTTTGAGGATTTCGTGAAATACGCCGGAAACCCTTACAACGACGGTCGGATGTCCGTCCGTCTGTCGTTTACCACTCGTAGCTACTACAATATTTGTGCTAAAGGATTCAAATTTGACACGGATGTTAACTAGCCGTATTATACTTGAGGAAAAATATTTTCATCCGCTTATCTACTACATTTTTTTATCAGTGGTCAAAAACTGAAAAAAAAATAATAAATTCGGAAATTTGGATTTTTAGACCCCTATGATGGAAGCTTTTCTTTTAGTCTGATTTCCTTTGGGCATGACTCAAATTGAAACTCTTGGCATGCATAACTGCGATGAAGAATGAAATTTGCTGTGTTATATTCTTTTTTTGATGATATCAGTGGTTGAAAAATAAGAAAAATGAAGAAATTTAGCTTTTTAGACCCATATACTGGAAGTTTTTCTTTCAGTCCAAATTCTCTCTGGCATGGCTCAAATTGAAGCTCTTGGCATGCAAAATTGCAATAAGAAATCAAATTTTGTGCATCGGAAAATGCCGGTTTCGGCTATTTTCGACCATCTATAAAATCGATAAAAATTCTTCTCGAATATTCACACCAGTTTCACAAGAAAATACTATATCATTCACCTTTCGAATAGTTTTTGGTTTGTACTGAAATAACTTTTTTTTTGTTGAGATATAGCTATAACTTGTCCCTATCATGCATTCGCTTGTCGAGTAGCACCCGCGCAGAACGTGAATGGCAAGTACTCTCTCGCTTTGAGGAATCTTAAAATTTAATTTGTTATATCTCAACAAAAAAAAATCAAATCAGGATAGACCAAAAACCATTCGAAAGGCGAATAACAGTAATTTATCATGCTACTGGTTAGAATTCTTTAAAAAAAATTTCATAGATTTTAGAAAAGGTCGAAAATGGCCGAAAACGGAATTTGTACACCCCTATGTCAGAATATCTCAAAATCTTGACGTAATAGAACAATTCTGCAGCCAGATTCGGTTAACGCGACAAAAACTGCATGGGAAATGTATACTCTGGTTCTTGGGCCTAGCAGAATCCTAAATTTTGTAGGCCCTTATTATAATTTCTTCATTTTTCTTAGTTTTTAACCACTGATATGAAAAATATATATAACATAGTAAATTTTATTCTTCATCAAAATTTTATATACCAAGAGTTTCAATTTAATGCATCCCTGAGGAAAATCGGACTAAGAGAAAAGCTTCCAGCATAGAAGTCTAAAAAGCCAAATTCATTCATTTTTCTTAGTTTTGTTCCATTGTTTAATGATGGACGGATATGATTATGGTGATTTATGATCGATAATAATATTGGCGGAAAATGATTGCATGTAGATGGTAATATAAGTTAATGATGATATGAAGGCGAGATGTAATTGATGAGGATATTATGTGAAGATGGTGTTATATGCTTTGATGATGATGCTGCTGACTTATTATAGTTGATACTTCTATCTGATGAAAAACCACTGTGAAAACTTTATGTTTTGAAAATGGAAATGGGACTAGATCGAATGAGGTGGAAGATGGATGTATGAATTTGACATTTGATGCATGTATCAAATGTCAATGTTCAATTGTCAATTATAATTTTGATACAAAATTTTGATTATTTTAATCAACTGACTATCAGTCTGCTAGGAGTGGTTAACGACAGATCAACGGAAGGACGGACGGATGGACAGACATCATTTCGATCGTCGTTATAAGCGTTGTCGGCACAGCCTGTACGGAATCATAAAAATGGATAGAGATTATTTCTTCTACCATATGAAAAGAATTATTTTATGTGTAAAATTAAATACAAACTCGGACCTGAAACGATCCAAATTTCTATATTTCTTCTAACAGTGCGATTATAATAACGATAAGCAAAAGGAGAAAAATTCTTCTTTCAAACTAAAAATTCTGAACTTGAAATTCTATTTTCATAGTTAAGTGATATCTTTGCTGAGTTTTTGAAAGATATCGGATCTTAATTTTTTGGTATTAGGTTTTTGATCAGTGACGTAAAATATCTAGTGGTGTATCGTTGTTGATCTACTAATTATTTCAAATTAGAATCAAAGATTAGAAATAGAATCAATAAACATAAAAACGACTGCAAGAAAGGTAAAAGAGGCACTGCATTGGTTATGCTCTCGCATGTTAATGATTATACGTCTTTATTTTCAAAAACAAAAATCTTATGTCATAAAAGCAACTACAGAAGGAAAAATTTCAAACAGATGTTTTTTATCGTCAAGAATACAATTTCTGCAAATAAGAGATCTGATGTTGAATTTCTTAGTAATGTCTATCACAGTCTTATCTTATCGACTGACAATTCCAAAAAAAGTATACTAATCGTCTTAGCGTTTCTTCAAAATTCGCGCTAAGCGTCCATCTTGTCTTAGAGGTTTAATTATAATCTCACGTGACTTCACACTTTCTCTTCAGTATTAGCGTCTAGCGAAGTATGTTGGCCCACAATAAATGTTTGTATAAATTTTACAGCGTTAACGCGATACCTGAAGAAGAATATCTTGTCAAAAAAGAAGCTTTTGAGCTTCAAACTACTTATCATTCAAAAGGAATGTGAATATTTATGTTATCCTACGATGTAAGTATCTAATCGGTAAATTTATAGGTTATGTTTTATATTTTCCAAAATCTTGTATTTTCTGGAAAAACCTTTTGCCAAATGAAAAACGTCGTTGTATGTTTCAACCTGAAGAGGCTCCACGTCGTGCAGTGAAAGCTCGTTTAAATAAATTTGACAGGATCAGAAGATCAACAATGAAACACCACTAGAAATATCGGATCTCATTCTCCCAAGTATCAAAATTCTTAAGAAGCTTTTTTATTGGAATTCGGGTCTATAAATTTATATTGTTATACGAATTGAATAAGTGTTCAAAAGTGTATATGGCAGACCTTTTGGATTACTCACCCTTAGTAATTAAAAGCCCTTCATCAGCCACGACCCCACTCATAAAAGGCAAATCCTTCATATGATTACTTGCTACCAAATTTTTTGGACTGTCGGTTAAAAATGCACCCTCAGCATCAGGTTCGTCGGTAGGGGACCATGTTAATTGTAAAAGACGCAAAGCTCGACTGAATATAGAAGTCGTATGTAATAAATCTGCTGGCGCTTTTGTTCGCAAACAATTTACAAATCCTGCAGAAGTAGTTGAACGACAAAGAACTACTGAAGATAGAGCCGTTGTGTATGCAACAAAGTTAAACCTTTTTTGATATGCCCAAGGGGACAAATTTGCACCACTTTGAATTATATACTTCTGAAATAGACCTGCGAATGCATCATATGAACAATTATAATATTTTTTGAATACATTTTAGAACTTATTAGACATTATTCTCTTTTACAATCAGTCATAGGATTAATAAAACGTTGTTGACATCACCTATGCTAACCTTTACTGAATAAAACTGCTCAATTTGATGAAAAAATTAATAATTTAATTTTTATTATCATTAATAGGTACCAAAATATTAAGACAATGTAGGATTTTTCCAGGTTTTTTATGTTTATTGTATACGAGTATTAGTCAATCTGCCTCGACTCGGATCCGAGTCCTTTTCGAAGCATAACTCTGTAGAGGATACAATATATTATGTAAAAACTTAACATTTAAGTAACAAATTTAAATTAGGATGAGTTAATATAAACACATACATTGTGATTCCATTACCTATATTATGCAAAAATCAGAAATAATTTCCGTAGAGGGTTTATCGTTATAAAAATTTTGTAGTGAAAAAGTTTAGAAAGGTAATGACGTAATAAATAAGTTATTGGTGACGAGAATTTTGGCAGTCAGGAAGTAAAATTTTATCAAATTTAAAATTTCAGTATAATGTTGAAAATCATAACCTCGAAAAGATTTTTATTTGTTTCGTCCAGAAATAGAAAGAGCCGCTAGTTAAAGATAAGTATCAATTAATAATTATTTTCAAATATCAGCTTCTTAAAATGTAAATAAATTTTATATATTTGCTCTAGGATTTATCTCCTATAAGTATCAATACACAAAAAAATCTACTTTTTTCATAAACCGTATTTATATATAAAACATTCTGTTTCTATTTCTATATGAGATAAATAAAAATCTTCTTGGGGTTATAAATTTCAGAATTATGCTCTAATTTAAAATTTAATGAAATTTCACTTTCCAACTGCCGAAATTCTCGGGACAAATAACTCAATTTATTATGTCATCACCTTTCGAAACTTTTTTACAACAAAATATTGATAACGATGAGCACTCTACAATGAAATTATTTCAAATTTTCGCATAATATAGATGAAGAAGGCACAATGTATATCTTTGTATTAGTTTATCCTAATTCAAATAAATTATTTGAATTTTATGTTTTACTCCATGTAAAAAGTTAGTGAAATTTATGCCAGGTTGGAGAAACTTATGATAATTTTTGAAAATGGATACAAATATACTTAATGCAAGCATACTCAAGAAAGCTGAATACTAAAGGTCCTAGCAATGAGAAGAGGAATAGACTAAAACGTGATTATAGGGATAAAAACAGAAAAACAAAGATGCTAATTAAAGAAAGAAGGAGAAAATCAAAGAAGAAGATAAAAAAATTTAAATGATTTTGAAGGAAATGAGAAATTATTTTGGAAATGGATTAAGAAGATCGGAAAAGGAAGTCCTAACAGTGACTTAGTCGGAATTAAGAATGTTGATGGTGGAGTGGTACGGGATTCGGACAAAGTGAAAGACTGTATGAGTGATTTACTCAAGAAATTGTATGGAGGTTAAGTTATGGAGCATAACAACTGTGACACAGAAGAGGATACGTTAGACAATCCCGTTGTAGATGGCGGAAGAAGAATCGACTTCTGCGACATTATATCTGTAATTAAGAAACTTAAGAATGGTAAGGGTGCTAGCGTAAATGGTATCACCGCTGAAATGCTTAAGAGCGGTGGCGGTTACTTGTTTGTGTGGCTGAGCGAATTTATGAATATGTTTGCTGAAATCAGTGAAATTCCAATGATTGAAGAAAAGCGCTTATGGTTTTACTTTACAAGGGAAAGGGTGATAAAGGTGACTGTACTAATCACAGAGCGATTAGCCTACTAAGCACCGTGAGCAAAATATTTACCAAAATACTTATTGGTCAGGTCATGGAAATAACTAAATAAGGATCTGGGAAGTTCATTGTGGATTTATGCCAGGGAGATCATGTGCGGATCAGATACTTAACTTGAGACAGATCATAGAAAAAAGTTTGAGAGTGAAAAAAAGAGTCTTCTGTGTATTTGTTGATCTAGAAAAAGCTTTCAATTAGGTGAATAGAACTAAACTTCGGAAAGTACTAAAAGAGTATGGAGTGAATGGTTGGCTTCCAAAAGCAATAAAAGCAACGTAGAATGGCAGTAAAGCGAGTGCAACAGTAAATGGAGAACTGAGCGATTGGTTTGATATTAACTAGGGTGTTAGGCAAGGCTGCGTTATGTCTTCCTGGATGCTCAATATATACATGGACAAATGTCTGAGAATAGCTTTCTTGGCCGAGGATGGTGTTGATCTCGGGAAAGAGAAAGTGCGTGAGTTGGCGTTTGCAGATGATGAGATTGTTACGGCAGAATCAGTCGATGATTTGCAGATAATGATGAGCAGACTGGTTACCAGCATGAAGAGTATGGGTCTCAAGATTAACGTGCAAAAACAAAAATTATGTTGTTTGAAAGAAGGAGTGAAAAAACAGTACGCAACATTGCCTTAAAGGAAGAGAAGATAGAACAAGTTATAAACGAGCGTAGAAAGATTATCGGTCGTGTACGAGCCATCACTGGAAGTAAAAATGTAAAGAATAAAGGTAAAATTGCAATATATAATTTTTTGTTTGCACCCACTGTGCTGTATGGTAGCGAGAGTTCGAAGTATCATGAAAAGGATAGGAGTAAAGTGAACGGGGTTGGCATACAATGCTTGCGGAATATGTGCAGTGAAACGCCAATGGACAAAGTCAGTAGTGAATGAATTTTTGAAGAATGTGTTATAAAGGAAAAATTGATTGATAAGAGTGAAGGAAATTTCCTGAAATGATTTGGTCATGTTGAGAGAATGAATGAAGGACGTTTAACGAACAGGTGTATTTAGGAAAGGTGAATGGTAGTGTACCCAGAGGTAGACCGAAGGAAGAATGGTTGGAATGTGTGATATAAAGGGTCGTAAAAACACAAGAGCTTGCATGAAAATATGTATGGATGTGAAGGGAGCAAAAGATGTATGCACAAATAAGGATGTATGGAAAACAATTGTGTATAAGAAGAAGAGTGATGCCTAAAACGAAAGATTTTGGATACTAATGGACCCTCGTGAAGACCTTTGCTTAGTGGAGGCAATTGGATACAGAGTATGGATCTTTATATGGTTTTATAATTCTGTTTGAGTGTTTATGTGTGAATCGTGATGTATGATGGCTCTATGAAGCTCTTCACCTCAGGTGATTGCTAGAGAGATGGATCAATAACACGTGTCGGAGCGGTGTTGTAGAAGGTGTGTGTCGTTTACATGAGCAATACGTGACTTCTAGATTGATGTAAAACCTATCCCTTCTCCTACACATCATTTCCTTACCCTTACCATATAAATTCCTTGATCCCCGGTAGTATAACGAGACTAGAACCGAACGAGTTACGCTTACCCCGGGAACGATTTGGCTTAATGGTATAATAATAATAATAAATGTAATATATTGTATGCTCTGCAGAATTACGTCTTGAAAAGAATTCGGATCCGTGTCGAAACATGTTGACGAATATTAAAAAAACATCGAAAGAACGGAAAAGGCCTATACTTTCCCAATATTTTAAACAACCAGAAAAAAGCTGCAACAGTAATACGTACCGTTGCTGGCTTTTGAAATGGCATGTAAACCCACACAGGCACCTCCTGCACTTTCTCCAAAAAGTGTTACTCGATTCGCATCTCCTCCAAATGTTCGAATATTTTTTTGGACCCATTTCAATGCTAGAACCTGGTCCTTCATTCCAAAATTTCCTGGAGCGGCAGAATCTCCGGTGCTTAAAAATCCGAAAATCCCGACTCTATAATTTATGGTAACTAAGATTACGTCCTTATCTAAAAGGAATTGAGCACCAAACTTATTACTGCTACCACTAGTGAAAGCACCCCCATGAATCCAGACCATAACTGGTAGCAGACTATTGTTTGTCTGAAAAATGTATGAATAGAGGAAATGATGATTCATATAATAATAAGAGTGCATTGACAGTTAGATCTCTTACCGATGATGAACTAAATTCTAGGAGTGGTGTGTAAACATTTAAGAACAAACAGTCTTCAGTTCCTGTTAAATTATCATTATCGTCAAGTTGAACGCATACGCTTCCAAAAGTATTTGCTGCTCGAACTCCATCCCAATTACCTGCCGCTACAGGATTTGCGAATCTAAATTGATTAAAGAATTTTTTTTATAACACATGCATGATTTCACATTTCGCACACGTGTGCGGTTGATAGAAAATTACCTTTAAACTTTCTTAAACTACCCCTTGGGACGATATTCTGCTTCTTTCACAGTTCTTCATATAATTTCTTATGAGAAAAGTCCTAGGATGACTTCAGAAATATAGAATGAATATTAAAAAGTTTCTTTAATCATTTCAAGACAGTTTGAGGTTCGGTTTCGGAAATGGTAAAATAGCGTTCTTTTTTGCGTGAAGTGAATAATTGTTTTACAAGGATGTCAGAAAATGAGCCTGGGATTTATTAAAAAGTAATATCACCTAATATAAACTAATACAAACTAAAGTACTATCCATAGGAGGAAAAAAAACTCATTTTAAAGGATAGGAAGTTCTATTCTGTTTCTTTTCTATCCTAAGACGCAACTGTTAAGATACGTAGGTTTTAAAATAAATCTATCAGACATCTTGGAGAAAAAATCATTTTTTGAAGACATTTTGGTGATTTCACTGTCACACATAAGAAACACATATTTTCAAGCTTTTCAAATTTTCCGAGGTGATTCTGTTAAGCAAAGCGTTTTCTGATTCTAAGTTGTAATACATATTTATTTAAAAACCTAAGTATCTCAGGAGTTGAGTCTTTTTTGCAAGAGGTGATGTTACTTTTCAATAAATCCCAGACATATTTTCTGATATTTTAGTAAATCAGGTACACACTTCTCGTGCAAAGAAGGTATTTTACCATTTTTTTATTAAGGGTGGTGGACCTCAAACTGTTTCTGAATGATGAAAGAAATTTTTTAATATTTATGCTATATTTTTGAAGTCATCCCAAGAATTTTCTCATGAGAAATTATGTGAAGACCTGTAAGAGCAGTAAAACATCGTTCTAGGGGGTAGTTTTTATAAGTCATTTGTCATTTTTACACACACACAAAATAATTAACACTTTTTAGCGTAGAAAGGCCTTGGACCATTGGTTAAATTTTTTTGTTAAGTTGTAAGAAATTGCACAATTATTCCCAAACCAAATGAAAAAAAATAGAGGAATGAGACAGCGAAAAAAAATTTCATTATGTAGGGCCACCCTAGTGATCATCCAATTAGCATTAGGGTGGCCCTCATTTTTCACTTTTATATGTGGGTCCCGAAATAATACCCCATAAGTGACAAATTTGAATTTTACGTGATATTGAGGCTTATTAACGCTTTGCGAAATTGTTTTTTTTCATAAATCTTTATTATTCGATAATTTAAGAATACCCAGTAACTTTCCAACTAATTTTCAATTGTTTAAACAATGTTAGCTTGTGCAAACGTTTGATTTTTTTCAGGTAAGTTGTGAAATGAATGTATTTTCTAGACGTTATAAGGGTTTTAATCAATGATAACAGTAAAATCATCTCCTTAAATAGTTTTACGATTATTTAAATAATACCTACATATTTGTAAAGGTATACAGTTTACCTCAAAAAATCAGGAAGAACATTTTGTTTCACCAAATTTTCGAAAGTTTCTAATAATATTTTTAGGTACTCCTTTGTTTTCTTGTAATACTGTTTAATGTTTGAAAAAAATCAAGTTGTTGAAGCAATTAATTTTTCCAACCTAAGTTTCGGAACGTATTTTCTCCTTCCTACCGATAAAAACAAATAAAATAAATATGACAGTTGTTAAGAAAGCAAATTGTTTCGTGGGAGAATTGAATTTTTTATGTTCCAACTTTTATTTTTCATGGCTAAAACCAGAAATATTGGTGGCAGAAGGTTGGCTAACGCGCTAAATCTGTCTTTTTGGACCTCAAAAATGTGTACCAAAGAAAATTCTGATTAGAAAATTCCTTTGAAATTCATTGTGCCGTCAGACTACAGACAGATCAGATCAGGGGGTCTCAAGACGTCGAGAATTGTAGAAAACTGGTTAGGTCCAAATTCACATAAATCTAATCTCTTATCACAAATAATGACAATTGAAAAAATAGTTTCAAAAAGCGTTAATAATTCTCAATATTACTTAAATTTCAAATTTGTCTCTTAGTTGGTATTTTTTTGGGACTCATAAGAGTGCCTTAAAGTCAATCAACTTTAAAAGTTCTGATTGCTTCTTATTCTTTGACGAAATCTGGATACGATACTGACATGCTGAATTATTTACCAGCGGACACG
>JAUMHM010083254.1:0-13496 GCA_032362435.1 Melikaiella ostensackeni
ATGCATAAAGATGTTTTTTATACCTGTCTTACATTGAAATTACAACAGGATCATATGTAACATTCTACTTCGAGATACAGAAATTGAATACTCGCCAAATGGCGTATAACAAAAATTTGTATTACAATAAAATGAGCACACATTTAGGGCAACGTCTCATTGCGTTCTGGACTCGAACTCGGTACTTTAGTCGGAAAATTGCGGCTTGGCCCGCACTTTTCCACAAAGCTACACCTCTTCTCCTTACTGGAGGAAATTCGATTGCTCATTGGCTTTTCATTCGGAAAACCCTACCACCTAGCATATACTTGACTAATTTATTATTAAAATCATGGAAACGGATTTCACTGATCGCAAACGTTCTTTCACGCACATACAAACATTGAAGAATATAAATTTCATACAAATTTCCCTTTATATCTTTTCGCTTTTTTAAGAGATTGAAATTCGGAAAGCTCTTAAAAAAAGACGAGTCTTAATCGCAAATACTGTGAATTTCCTCAAGCCAGATTTAAATCTCACAATCATTTTACTTATAATTATTCACAATCCTATTAGAATTGTCTGTGTAAATGAAAAAACTTTCGAGTGACTTTTTCAAATGCATCCGATTGTGTCGGAATGCGACGCAAGACCCAATTATCCTTTTTTCAAACAATTCTCGAATGAGTTTTTTGAGCTTGACCTCGCTTTTTGAAATTCGCGTTAATTTGCTCTCTAGCCAAAACAATCTTTGTATCTCTCCTGATATCTTCCGATTCCGGAAAGTTGATAAGATTTTGGATTTGATTAGTTTGTCCCACACCAAAATTCAACTCGAAAAAAGTATATCCCGTACTAAAATGCTTCGTGATATTCAGAGAAAATGCAATATCTTGGATAAATTGAGCCCACTTGGTATGTTTATCAGAGCATAATGTGCGAAACAAACGACCCAACTCCTTCATAACCCTATCGGCCAGGTTAATTTTCGAATACCTAATTGAGTAATAGATTGCTCGAATGCCAGACTTATGCAATTTATTACTCCATTCTGATAAGGTAAATTGGGATCCATGATCCGCTAAAACTCGTTTAGGCTTACGCATTTCTGAAATATATAAATCGAATAATTTTTTCAAAGTGGTATCAGTGGTATCTTTTTTTATAGGGTAAAACTTAACATACATTGAGAATGCTTCCAAAACTACAAAGATATATTGAACTCCTCCACATGACTTTGCCAGAGGTCCATAAAAATCAACAGTGACTAGATCGCAAGGTTCATCCGAGTGAACGAGATTATATCGACATTCCATCTTTACATTAAGATCTTTGACTCGTTGACATAAGTCACACAAAAGGACAAACCTCTTAATATCACGATTCATGAATTTCCAATAATAATATCGTCTCAAGTACATCGTAGTCTTGCATACACCTGGGCGACCTAATTTTGAGTGGACATAATTCATCATTTTTTTTGTTATCTTTTCTAGTATTACCACCTGCCATAGATTCAAATACTTGTCTTTTCGAAACACAGTGTTTTCAAATAGAATATGAAAATCCATGATTTTATTTCTCTTTAGATTATCAATAATTTTTCCTGAATAAAGGTCCTGTCCCTGCAAATAATCGAGATTGATTAAACTATCACATAAGTCCTTACCTAAATCGATTACATTGCAACATAAATCCAAACCCGCAAACTCAATGCCAAATTGCAAAATATATATGGACAAATTATTAGGTTGAGCGATTTCAAACTTTCCACGAGTATTTCGACTAAAAAAATCAGCTACAATATTATCTCGACCAACACAATAAAAGACTTTGAAGTCATATTGTTGAAGAAAAATACTCCAACAAATTAATCTAGCGTTTAGATATGCTATTGTATTTAGAAATGTAAGACCCTTATGATCAGTAATAATTTGAAATTACTACCTATTTGGTATATTCGAAGCTTTGTTATAGAATATACAATAGCCGAAAGCTCGTTTTCGGTTGTTGTATAGTTCATTTCGTAAGCATTCAAACAGCGACTAACAAGAGAAATTATACGATGATTGTCATTCTGATCCCATTGGTATAAAATTCCAATAATATCAAGGTCACATGCATCAGTCTGCAGCTTAAATTCAGTACCTGGAATAATGTGACTTACTTTCATGCAATCAAAAAACGCATCTTTCATAACTTCAAACGCTTTATCATGTTTGTTCTTCCAAATCCATGGATTTTTTTCCTTTGTTTGATGTCTAAAGGGTTCCAATAAGTTAGAGTGACGAGCAGTAAACTGACGATAATATGTACAGATTTCTATTTATTGCTGTAATTGCTGCCTGTTCTCAGGTTTCCTGAAATTCCTAATATTTCTAAGTTCATCAGATTGTGGCCAAATTCCATCAGTTGAGAGCTCATAACCAAGAAAATTGACATTTTTTTGACAGAACATAGAAAGTCGAATTCTCCTCTAGTGAAATAGTAAAAACTGATTCTATTGTTTTTAAATGATCAGAAATTGTACCAGGAGTAGCTATTAAAAAATCATCTATATAAAGTCAAAATCTTTTCAAATTTATTACCGAGTGCAAAGTTGAGAGATTTCATGAAAGCGGAACCTGCCGTTTTCAAACCGGAAGGAATTCGGCAGAATTTCTACACCTTGAGCCTTGCAAAAAGGCGGTATATTTTCGAGAACTCTCGTGAAAAGCAATCTGCCAGTATTCTGTTGCAAGATCTGTGATCGATTTATTACTGATTCCGTAAAATTTTGCACCAACTCATCAATTAAATGTGGGGCTTCATGATCAGACTCAATAATCTTATTAATATAACGAGCATCGTGGTATACACGAACTAAACTATCACTTTTTACCACAATTCTGAGCGGATTGCAATAAGGACTTTCTGATCGTCTGATAATTCCAGCTCATAGCATTTCTTCTATACTCTCATTGACTAGTTTTCAATAAGTAAAAGAAATGGGATACATTTTTCTTACCACTGTTTTATGAGGTTTTACTTTAATTCGATATACAAGAGTGTCAACGCTATTAGTTTTAGGTGTAAAATGTTTTTGAAATTTAAACATCATTTTTACGAAAGCCTTCCTCTCATCTTCGTTACATCCCTTAAATCCAGCTGCAATCACCAGGACATCATTCAAGAAACTATCAGTGTCAGATGAATTTTCGTGAATAGATTTTTGTAACATATCTAATTCAATTATCAATTTATCTTCTTCACAGTTATCAAGATCAAGATCTTTTTCGTACAATGAATTTCCACAAACTTAATTGACCAGAAAAACTCCTCCTATTATTGTTTCTTTGTAATCATCGCTAATATTACTAAACTTTATATTGATATAATTTGTTTCTTTGTTATTAGAAGTGACAGTTTCATCAAGATTCAATGCATTATTACCAAATAAATTTCCCAACATCTCAGAATCATTCACATTATCATAATCATTATTAAATTGTAGAGAATGAGTCAGATCATTCATTGTCTGATTCTCAATCCTCATATTAGACGAATTTATATCATTTATTGCATGAGACTCATATAAAATATAAGAGATCAGTGTATTGTTTTCAAAATTATTAGTTTCGAATATCCTATTCTCCAAAAGAGATTCATTATTCCCATGAATATTCATTTCTTTCATGTATCTTCCTAAACTCTCGCTAAATTAGATCATTTGTATATATGTTATAATATCATTTCTTTTAGACACGAAAAGTCTCTCGGAGGGCATCCTGTCGAACGAAACAAATGAATCATATACAGGTATTCCCGAAATTAAAATGGAAGAATGCTCGTAATCTATTATAACTTTATTACCAATGAACCAATCATTTCCAGGAACTACAGAACTATAAATTCCTGGCACGACTAAAAATACGGATTGATATTTACGATCATCAAGTACTATTTCATGAAGAATTTGCTTTTTTATTGTGGTAAGCTTTTTTTCTATAGCTGTCAATAAAACAACATTAGATACCGGCAGTTCAACTAGCGTTCAGTGTGATAGCAAATATTTATAGAATTAATCATATATCGCTGTCACCTGGTTGCCCGTATCAATTAATGCAGGAGTCGGTACAGAAGAGAAACCTACTTTCATTCGGGAGCAAAAAGGAATCCTTTTCTGATTTTTTGTTTTTTGTTGATTATAACAATTATCACATGATTGACACTGAGACAATTGTATCTGTCTAATCTTTGTTTTGTTACCTCCACTCCATGAATTGCTCTGAGAATTAGGCTGACTGGGTGTTTGCTTCTTTTGATTACTGATCTTATCATTAAAGGTCAAATCCAACTGTGATAAGGCTTGACTAATTGTATTGAAGTCAAACAAATCGACGGTTTCCAAAACTTCTCGAACGCGAATTGGCATTTGTTGAAAGAATGGTATAATGAACTTCGTATGCTTCCATTTCGGGCTAGAATATTCTGCTCCTTTTAACTGATTTAACGAATAGGTTTGTGAATTATCTTTATCTGTGTCAAAGCGTTTCGCAAGCCAACTGGATTTAATCTTCACTCGTATTGGTAAAGAGTAAAATTCATGTATGAATTTAGTTTTGAAATCATAAAAATCCGTCAAGTAGTTCTCTGTGTTTCGAACCACGACATTGCTCGACCTGCAAAAGCACTATCAAAAATATTAATTCGATTAGCATACGTGATGTGCTTCAAAGTATAAAATTTGTCTAATTCTTCAAAAAATTGATTTGGATTTTATGGTTCTACAAATTTAGGGGGTTTTGCTTCAATATTCATTGCCCGAACACCATCAACTAACGTTTGTATAAGGTTATTCCCTATTGCTACATTTCCGGGGTTTTCTTGAACTGATTTTCTATTTTGGGTTACTTAAGCTCGTATTTGTATCAACTGATCATTTTAATTTTCATTTATTAGGCGTAAACGTCCTACTGCCTCACGCAGTTGCTTGAGGCTCATCGCATTTAGTAATTTTTGACGATCGTTAGCCATGATATATGATAAATTTCGCCTCGCGCTATATTTATCGAAGGAATCTTTGCTTACACGCTAGGGATTACTTAATCCATTCATACGAACCGGTAAAAGCCAGACTTTACTTTATATTCATGAGACCATTCACTGAAGAGTTTTCTTTTATCAAACCTCGTCAATCTTTCCATGATAAACTACGACATCCAAAATGCGAATTTGGTTTTGTGAAACTAAGATGCGGGCCAAGACAATTAAAGAATGGAGACACTAATCATTTAGCCATTGGGATTTCAAATTAGAAATATTTCTCCGTACGCAGATAGACAGTGATTGGGCCCATTAAAATTAAGCAACATGTACGGTGGTACAATATGCCGGTGGAACAATTTATGTAATAATTATCACTTGTGCACAAACGATTAAACGAAATCGTCGTTTCACACAAAACACACTTTGAGCTGCCTACCTGGCGTTATCCACTTCCACAACTTTATAGAAATTGAATACTCGCCAAACGACGTATAACAAAAATTTGTATCACAATAAAATGAGCACATATTTAGGGGAACGTCTCATTTCGTTATGAACTCAAGCTCGATACCTTAGTCGGAATTTCGCTGCTTGGCCCGCACTTAGCCACAAATCCACGCCTCTTCTCCTTACGGGAGAAAATTCGATTGCTCATTGGCTTATCATTCAGAAAACCCTACCACCTAGCATATACTTGACTAATTTATTATTAAAATCATGGAAACGGATTTTACTGGTCGCTAACGTTCTTTCACGCACATGCAAACATTAAAAAATATGAATTTTATATAAATCTCCCCTTACAACCTGGAGCAGCGGTCCAAGCGAGACAATCGTCTTCACGAAGCGTATTCAAAGTTTATGAAAGAGTACCGTCAACCTTAGCACATGAATACCGTCAACATCCCTGCGGATCCAAGGAGCTTCTCGAGGTCATTTTTCCTTCCACATCACGGAGCTTGGCCTGAAGTTAGTTTAACCACGAAACTTCGAGCAATTTTCAATGGGTCTCGGCGGTCAAGTCGAGGCATGTCATTGACTGATTGTCTTCATAAAGGTCCAAAACTGCAGTTGAATATTTCAGATGTCTTGCGGCAGTTGTGTCTTCATTTTATCGTCTTTTCTGCGGACATCGAAAAAATGTATCGACAGATCATCGTCCACAAAGATGATCAGAATCTCCAGCTTATTCTGTGGCGCGAAAGTCAAAATGAGTTTGGTCAAGTGTTTCAAATTAGCATTGTCACATACGGTCTGACTTGCGCTCCATTTCTGTCCTTTCACACCGTTCAGCAGCTTGGTTTTGATGAAGGGGATCGATTTCCTCTGGCTGCTGAAGTGATGAAAACTGGCATATATGTCGATGATGTCTTATCAGAAGAGGATAACTTGGATGATGCTACCGAATTATATAGTCAACTACGTGGTATCTTCACGGGGGCGGTTTACCGCTCAAAAAGTGGAATTCTAATAGTCATGAGCTATTGAAGCGTATTTCGGAAGATTTCCAGGCATTGTCCCAAAGAATTCCTTGGCTGTCAGAAACATCGGTTTCGATTCTTGGGTTAACTTGGGAACCCAGTACCGATTGTTTTATTTTCGAGATTGGTCTAAGGCCTATAAAGGTTATCATCAGTTTAATGATTCGTTCCTCTATGATGGTTGGCACCTGTTACCATCATCGCAAAAATCTTTATCTATGAACTCTGGAAGCTTAATTTATCCTGGGAAGATTCTTTGCCTGAAGAAGTTCGTCATCGTTGGATGAAGTATTGTGAAGATCGTTCTCATCTTTCCGCAGTTCAGATACCTCGGTGGATAGGATTTCGTTCCTCGCTATGCTCTTTCGAACTTCATGGCTTCGCTGACGCTTCTGAGAAAGTATATGCTGTCGTATATGAAGAGTGGCCATCATCTCCACTCAATCCTCCAGAGAACTCAGTGACAAAGGAAGAACGTCGAGTCGTGGTCGATATCGCACTCTGTTTTGATGAACCATGTGAGCTTCTGAGTCGCTATTCATCGTTCGAAAAATTACTACAAGTCACTGCTTGGTGTCTTCGCTTGCGAGATGCCTTGAAATGTCGTTCCATCGTCGTCTCGCGGACTTTAACCGCATCAAGTCTTCGAACGGCTCGTCTAGTCTGGATTCAGGAAGAACAAACCTGATTTATTCTTAATGAAATCGTCGCTTCAAAAGACAAAATTCAGATTTCTAAAAATAGTAATCTGATGAAATCGACTCCGTTTTTCGATGGTCAACTTCTTCCTGTCGGAGGTCGCTTAAAACATTCTCCTCTGGACTATGTTGAGAGGCATCCTCTGATTCTGCCTTTGGAGTCTATTCTCACAACTCTTATAATCCGTGATTGTAATTTACGTTGTCTTCATGGGGGTGTCTAACTTACCTTTGGCACGTTACGGCAATCTCACTGGATTCTTCGAAGTCGCAGTTTGGTACGAGCTCTGATCTATCGGTGCGAGCGTTTCGTAACGTAGCGTTACTTTTTGTAACGAGCGTTCATCAACACTGGGGTAGATTACACTGGACCCATCAATGTTCGCACCTCCTAAAGACGAGGTCATCGGTCCCATAAAGCATAGATTTGCATTTTCGTCTGCTGTGCCTCTCGCTCAGTTCACCCTTGCAAGGATGGCCTTGTTCGGGTTGGCACTTTCGAGACAAAAACTATCACTCTCGGTTGTCCAATCGTTAAATTGTGTCTCCTTCCACGTGCATCTCAAGTTTAGACATCGCGAATCTATTTCGTCTGGGGGCGAAAGTCGGGCACAGTTTTGTGAATTGGACATTACTTCAGTGTTTTACGTGATTTTTCTTTTATAGAATTTCGAATTGTGTTCCTATTTTCATTTCAGTGAATTCTCTTCATATTTTCATTTCTACGATTTGTTTTCATATTTTATTCTTTTCGCGTTCAAATGTCTACCTTTTGGTCTACCGACTATCGATTTATTTTTAGCATGTGTAGCTGGTCTTATCATTTTCTTACTCTTCCGCACTTTCACATCTTATGTACTACGTACTCGCTCAAGTACAGTGTTGCTGCTTGGTTTCCAAATTTCTCTCGTCGTTGAATCAGTCTGCTTTCACCAAGAAACAAGTTATTACTTTTATATAAAGTCGCCTTTTATTTATTTCTAAATAAAGACCGCGTCTTCTGGCGTCATTGATTTTAATGAAAGTTCCGTGATTTTCATTTAACGGTGAAGTTCCTAATGATTAAAGAAAGGCGATTATCGTTTAATATACAAGGACAAAGGTGGTGAAGCTGAGTGTACTAATTACAGAGCGATTAGCCTACTAAGTACCGTGGGCAAAACTTTTATCAAAATTCTTATTGGTAAGGTCATTGGAATAGGTAAAGAAAGGATCTGGGAGGTTCAATGTGGAATTATGCCAAGGAGATCATATGCATATCAGATATTGAGCTTGAGACGGATCATAGGAAAAAGTTTAAGAGTAAACAAAAAAGTTTTCTGTGCCTTTGTTATCTGGAAAAAGCTTTCAATAAGGTGGAAAGAACTAAATTTTGGGAAGTCCAGAGAGAGTATGGAGGGAATGGTTGGCTTCTAAAAGTAATGTAAGCAATAATGGTAGTAAAGTGAGTGTGAGAGTAAGTGTACAACTGAGCGATTGGTTTGATGTTAAGCAGGGCGTTTGCAGATAATAAGTTTGTCACGGCAAAATCAGTCGATGTTTTGTAGGGAATGATGAGCAGACTGGGCACCATCATGAAGAGTATGGGTTTCAAGATCAATGTGAATAAAATAAAAATCAATGTGTTTGAAAGGAGGGGTGAGATAACAGTATGCAACAATGCCTCAAACGAAGAGAGGATAGAACAAGTTGATGACATCGTGTATCTTGGAAGTTTCTTTACTGATGACGGCAAGATAGAGGCATGATTATCCAGACGTATAAACGGGGGTAAAAAGATTATCGGCTTCTGTGCTTGCACCCATTGTACAAACACAAAAGCTTGCATGATAAGATGTTTTGGGTGTAAAGGAAGCAAAAGGTGTACGCAAGGATGTATGCAAAGTTGTGTGGAGGACAGTCGTATATATTAAGAAGAGTGATATCTGAAACGATAGATTTTTGATACTCATGGGCCCTCGTGAAGAGCTTCCCTCATTGGATGTGGTTGGGATAAAGAGTATGGATCTTCCTATGGATTTATCAGACAGTTTGAGTGTTTGTGTTTGAATTGTGATGTATGATGGCTCTGTGCAGCTCTTCACCCGGAGTATTTGCTAGAGAAATTTATCAGCGACTCGTGTCAGAGTGGTGTTATGGGACGATTGTATCGTTTGAATGGGCAACCCACGAATTCTAAATTGATTTAAAATCTATTCCTTCTCCTACACATCCTTTACTTACCCTCACCATGTAAATCACTTGATCCCGAGTAGAGGAATAAAAATCGTCAACGTTAAATAAGTGATACTTTGATGTGAAGCAAAAGCATAAATGGAGCTTAGCCTCTCTGAGCACGCATATCCATAAATAACCTCAGCCGCACCATCAGCATGTTCTAAACCATCGATTTTTGAATATTTTTCAATAAATGCTAATTTTGTATGCAATAAAATGTTAATTGTAGTCAGTTGATGAGTGATAGAGAGTCATTGGAACTAAGAAATAGTTTTAAATTTAAAAAAACAAAAAATCTATATAGCGATTACTTATTACTGATGAGGTGATATTTCTAGTTCCTAGAAAGGATAATAGAAGTTTCTGCCTGAAGTCCGATCCGAAAGAAAGTTGGTTGCCGTATCCAGAAGTTTATAGATAGCTGGCGCATGAGGCAAGATAAATTTAAGTGAGCTGAACTGTATACCCTCAGTACTCGTTAAGTGTGGTTCGAGAAGCTCTAGTTGATGAAAGTGCGAAATGAGTGATAAACCGCAAATTGAATCTCAAAAAGTGAGTATAAAATGTTATGCGTGTAATCTGTAGTGTTGAGTTTCATGAATGAAAAAAACAAAATATACATTTTTTTTGTTCGTTTTTCAAATAGTGGGTAAAAAACAGAGGAGAAGAAGGAATTGAAAGATGAGGAAGTGAGGAGTTGTGATACATTTTGTTGACTATTTTTTTTAACTTAGTTTTGGAAATTTTCCCAGAAAAGTTATATGTTTTTTGGGGCATTTTACTTGCATCAATGAATATACACTCGAACTCTCATATAGTCCCATCCAGTTGAAGGATTCCTTGAACTTCTGTCCGACTGCTGGCTTCCACAGTTTCTCAGCTCGCGTGGCGAGAGGCGGTATTCAACGAAACGTGAAACACCGGCAGCGTATAGATAAAGGCGCAGTGCGCGTGTACTCAGGTTCGAACTCACGTTCGGAGATTGCGTAATATTGGGAAATCATTCACACGTCCCTGACTGTTAACGTTTCGAAGGTACTGCTTTAGTCCCAAGGCCAGTGCAAAGCAACTACCGAAACTGTCCTTATATTAGAGTTCAAGTGTACTTACATTAATTTTTTTCAAATTTTCGACTTCGTATATTTCCACACGGCTCAAAAACATCTAGTGTGATGAATTGTGTATTACATTTTTGTCAAAGCTTTATTCTTACACTGCTGACATTCAATAATTAGAATGATCGAGCTAATTTTAAAATTAATATATGAATTATAATATTTCTATCACATTATTTGAAATTAGAAACTCAGCGCTCATATAATTCTTTTTTATTGAAAACAAAACATGAATTATGGCTAGTTTTGAATTGAAGGTACGCTTTCTGGAACCCAGGTAGCTTAAGTTTCTGAGCATCTTATTATAATTTGAATTAATTACTCTATGTAAAGCTATAGAAAACCAATTGTTCGAACATTTACTGAGAATGTTATTTCTTTCCGCTGAAAGCACCCCTGGGTAAGCCCTCAGTCTTTCAACTGAAAAGTCCAGTTGAACTCTAAGCTTGAATTATCCTCTTGGTCCAACACACATAACCTTTTAAAACATATTTTGGGCAATATATGTTGTTCCATTTTTGTAAGGGTGATCCACCAATTATACGCTCTTGTAAATGCTTTAGTGCTGCCAAGTCTTCTGTTCCGTATAGAGTAGTAACATCCAAAATTCCGCACACTCTACATGCAGCGAGATAACCTTCTGTGGCGAAGTCGTCATTAGCCTTTATCAATTTCCTAGAAGCCGAAGAGGGAATTCCAAGATAATTACAGGCATCGACGAATTCAAGCGTGTGAGTGTTAGTTCATTTGAAAGCCCTTAATTTTTTCAATTTACCAGACTTACGAACAGGATCTACTTTTGTGTTCTCTGGATTAAGCTGCAGACCATTAATGGCATAGTATTCTTTTGGAATTTTCAATTTATCACTAGCATCATGCTACGAGGTAGCAAAAATTATAACGTCGTCTGCAAATAGGAGAATAATCAGGAGTCGAGCAGCGGGCAATAGCACTCCCCTCACCCCTTCTTCATAAAGAATGCAACAATACAGCTTTATACTTATCTGTAAGTAGGAGACCCTCAAGTTGGCGTTTCCATACAAATAACGAAGAATACTTATGAACCTTCCACTAATGCCCAGGGCATGAAGCTTATTCCAAAGCTTCTCGTGATTGACTGACTCGAAAGCTCATTCGAAATCCACGAAAATAATAAATAGGGGTTTTTTTTACCAGTACTAAAATACATACCCACCACCGAGTAAAAAGTAAACAGGTGGTCTCTACAGCCTTTACCTTCTATAAAGCTGAATTGTTCCTCTGAAAGTATGCTACATGCGTTAGCCCACAGCGACAATCTTGATGACAGCAACGTTGTGAATATCATTGTTCTTCAATTAATGAGAGCAATACCTCTGTAGTCAAGGAGATCCTTTTTTTCACCCGACTTATGTAACATGAACATGTCAACCTCAGACCATTAACGAGGAACCCTCTCAGTATTTAAAACTTTATTCAGAAGATTAAGTAAAAAACGATCCCGTTTCGGAGTCAACCTTCTAACGAAGTTATTGATCAAACCATCAGGACCCGCAGCTTTGTTTTATTCAGAATTTGATGGGACCAACTGCAATTCCCTTAATGGAAAGTCGGTATCAAGCACAGGGTCCAGCACTGAAATATAATTACAGTCCGATACAAATCTGGGTAAAAAGAGGTCTTGATGAAAAGCAAACTACGCACTGGTACGTATTACATTTATACATTCCGGTTCAATGTCAAAAGTTCTCGCTGTTTACCAGAATTCCTTTCTGTTTTTAACATTTGTTAGTCTTAAGAGATTAAGTCTGCAATTATCTTCCTTTGTTTCTTTAATTTTCTCACATTGAGCCTATTCACTATGCTCGGTACCCAATCAGAAACCTTATATTTATGACCGATTCTCTTGATTGGTTGCCGAGCGTAGCAGTTTCTGCTACCGTAACAAAAATTGCTGTGGTGTGAATTGGCTCTATATGAATTACGATCTTGTATAGAGTGGTTTGACGAATTTTCGTAGAGACTGCGCGAATATTGTTTATATGCACTAGAGGCGTGACTCTTAAGATTAGCGCACTGTGTGTTGAATCAAGGATTTTCATGATCACCTGACTTAAAAGTTTGAGCAGAGTTCCTATGGTATATGTGGGAACTGTGATGAGACACGAAAAGAGGTCTTTCCACCTTTTTCTTTCCATTTTTTGAGAGTTGATATCGAAATGAAATCATTTTTTTTTCAAAGAAGTAAATTCGTGAAAACAAGGTTGGATTATTTTGTTTAAGTCAATTATTATGAGAAGGTGGTTAGATTGATTTGATAAGTTAGTGACTCAAATCGTCTACTGAATTCAGGCAACTGATGCCGATCCATCAGAGGTCAATTGTGCTGCGTCCAATACCCGCGAAATACCGTAATATGATCAGGATTGTGAGTGAGGGAACGACTATTGCGAAGAATGAGGTTAGAAGACTCGAGTAATTCCACTAGTTTCTTCCCCGCTCATTGGATTTATGATCTAGAGTTTCTCTTTGGTACAAAATTTGATAGCAATAAAATATTCTCATCCACGCTATTCAGAGAAGCAACGCGAGCATTAGAATCGCCCAATAGTACATAATTAAAATTGGACAAAGAATTGTTGTCAAGGGAGTATAAAATATTCTGTAGGAAGTCAAAACAAAATTCAGCGTCCGCAGCTGGTGAAAAAATTCTCTTATGTAAAGTGTATAGTTACCCTCAAAAACAATCTTAGTAAATCTTGGTAATTCCACGCACTTCTTTGACACGAAGGTTTCACCTAGGCAGATCTCCCGAATAATTGGTTAAACATTTATTTTGACTTTCATCTAAATTAAACAGGCTGCTAAAGCTACTCATATTCCAGTAGAATGCTCTGAGAGGCTCACCAACAGAATTCATAACACTTGAAGAAGTGACCTTTGAAACAATTGAGCTCCGGGTGTGCGTCGAAGTCTGCATTCATGATGACGCAACG
>JAUMHM010083255.1:0-13496 GCA_032362435.1 Melikaiella ostensackeni
TACTACAACATCTCTGCAACACATTTCAAGCTTCGTAATTAGTAATTAAATTTTTAATATCTTTAACTCATCAGGCAGTTGACTTAGTCCGTGGCTGATGATGACGCACCGGGGTTTCCGAGACAAACTTAAATAATAATAATAATAATAATACCCTCAACAGGATTCGGCCTAATCGTATGATTATAATAAGAGATTGTGCGAAGTATAGTACTTCACTTTATAAAGTGTACTATAGGATATATTTCGCACGTTTTGAGCTCGAATTATGTGTATTCTATGCTCCCATTAATGACAAAAATACTTTTGAAAAGCAAGCTATGTGTGAATTTCTTGTCCAATTTGTATAAGTAATACCGTATACATATTTTTTTTCTCCTTTGAATTATTTGATGAAGTGCTTAACTCAATTTGAAATTTCTTTAGAAATTGGACTAGAAAGCTTATGCATATCCTTGAAAAAGTTTGTATGTTTGCAATAGTTTATTATTTATTCCTAGTGCACTGAAGAAACAATATGAAACGTTGCATGAAGAGTTTAAATATTTGTTTGCATGTTTCAAACTTTTTCTCCATTATACAATGATTTTATCTAATAAGCTTTAACAGGTCGTACTTCAGAATTCATGTGTAGTTTGAAGAAGTGCAACAAGGTCTGCCGGAGGAATTCTGATTCTGTAATTCTATGAATAGACTTTATGAATCAGAATTGGTTTTATTTGAATATGATCTCCTTGATAAAAATTCTCAGTGACTCAAATTTCAAAATAATTCGTAATCAATTCAATAAACTTCATCTATGTGAGAATAAATAGAAATTTTTTGTACCTTCATTCACTGTTGTTAAAGGAAAATATAGGAAAAAGAAAATATAAAATTTCAAAAACAATTCTTTTCAAGTACTGACTTTTTGAAACAGGCAAGGAAAAAATTTCAAAATCAATTGTTAGTTCAATTTTTTCAGAGATCAATAGTTTTTCAAGAGTCTGGTTTAACTTGGAATGAAGGAGGGAACTATCATTTTCCTGATCTGACAAAAATATGTATGTACAGCATACCTTCAGGATGTTTCAAATTAATCATAAGAATAGAGACAAATATTGCACAAATTTGGTTGTGATTATAGTCGTCTAGATTTTTAGGATGAATAGCAAAAATCTTGCAAATTTGATTGGCGGAGAATGAAACAGGAAGGGACATCTATTAAAGGATTATATTCAATTATATTTAATTTATTTGATATGTCGTAATTTTACCGGTAAGAAGGTGTGCAATGAAATTCATTAAAATTATTTGGATTTTTGTGGTGGAAAGAAAGAAGCTTTCATCTACACCTGTCATGATATCGAGATGAATGAGGTTGAATGTTCTCTCAATTCTGTCAAATTGGTGACATGAAAGATTTTTTTGACACTAAGACTCGAGCAACTTCAGTTTGTTTTTATGTCAAAATGATATGGGGTATCATCCATGATATGAAATTTGAATCAAAAATAAAATACGCTAAAATAGATTACTCCCAAATTTTTGAAAGAAGTATGTTCATAATTTTACTTTATCTTTCAAACATTCTGTACCAATATGAGGAATACAACGCTTCAAAGGAGAGTAAAAAGGTTAGCCTAAACTTAGAGCAGTTTGGTAATTATGCCAATTTCGTGTTGACAGGTATTGAAAGTATTGATCATTTCATTTAAACTTTATAGTTTGAGTTTTTATTTTCTCTGTGATTTATAAAGTATTTATATTTTCTAATATTAATAACACATTCAGTGAATATATGTTAGGAGTAATATTTTATGCTTAGGGCAGTTTGCACCCGTTTGAACAATATCGATTTTCCTTAATTTTTCCTCATCAAATCGTGAGAGAAATGTAAATTGTTTAAGCAATTGAAAAATGTTTTTCTTTCTAATCACTCTTAAGTCGCAGTAAGTTTGACATAAATGCCAGAAAATAATAACTTTCCATGATTTATAGGAAAGATAAATTTTTGTTAAATAATTATTATTTGCTTGAGTAGTTCCGAAAAATTTGAAAAATTTCGTCTTCAGCATGCATTTGAGATAAAACTGATTTTTTGAGTTTTTGGTGGCATTTTTCGGGCAGAATACAAAGGGTTTGGTGGGAGCGTCATCATTGAAACACTTTTTGAAAATTCTTGAAAGTTCAAGCACTTTCGAATAACAAATTTAACTTAATTTTCAGGTAATTCGATTTGAATTCAGTCCAAATTCAATTTCAGTAGTTTCTGGTAACTGAAAACGATTTTCGTGTACTCGTTACTGAAAATTCATTAATGAAAATCCATTTTATCCTCTTTTTCGTGCATAGTAAGTTCCAGAGATATTTTTTATCTGAAGTGGGATAAAAACGTTGCAAACAGTTGACAACTACATATGTTGTGAATCTGGTAGTGAATCCGCTTCCCGATAAGAATCATCCGACGTCAGATAATTGTAGTTGTCAACTGTTTGCAACCTTTTTATCCAACTCCAGATAAAAAATATCCCTTAGATTTTCTGTGCGCCAAAAAAGTATTTTGAAATTATTTTTATAAACAATCTATAAATAGTCTTTTTCAGACTATAATCCATAGACATTTCATATTATACGTTCCACAGAATAATGGAGATAGAATCCTAAATCTAGACCTCACTCACAGAACACTATACATAAACTTAATTTTCGAAATCCAGCATGATTTTAAGATTAAGAGTTCACCAAAAAAGTAGACAAAAAAACTCATCGAAGGTAAATCCAAGGTGAGTTATAACATTTTTCGAACTTACATGAAAATTAATAAACGTGAGTGTAAAAAACTTCACATGAAGTAATTATTAAGCAATTTTGATAAGGTTCGCAGTATAACTCTGGCACTACAGTAAATATGCCTTATCTCGTGAGACAGTGATTATTGGTAATGTTTATTGAGTCATAAAATTCTGTGCGGTTGGCAAAAATATTTTCTGTGAGTCTAAAAATTCATGAGTAAATTAAGATCCATAAAATAATTTAATTATGCAGATACACTGGAACCTTGATCTAGAGTCTGTCTCGGGTATGGCATGCGATGGTCGTGAAGTCCTTACAAGAATTTCTATATCGTAAACAGTCAGGGCCTCATGAACCATTTCCAGTAAGAATACATAACATTAATAAAGTGTATTTTATACGAATGTAGATTATTTCATTATAAAGAATGGACCTTTTGTAATAATGAAGACTCACTAATGAAAAGAGAATTTTCCGCGTGTATTCAATAATAAATGTGGAATATACACACGAGTATTCGAACTGCCTAAATTCACATCAATCTAAGACATTCCACCATGAATGACGAGAATGTAAAAACAATTTAATTTTCAGAACAACAATTTTCGTTTTGTCAATTTCCAGCTTTTGAAATTTTTTTCATGGTTTTCATACAACGATAAGCCTCCCATCAGTATTAGGAAGAGAGAGTCTCAGTCATAAGGTCCAAAATTATGTAAAGTGTTTATTATTAAATTCTTTATACATCTACATACTTGTTATTTTAAGCGATAACTCACACTGGTCTTACTAACTAATGAAAGAATGTATTCTACATCCTTCAAATTAGTTTCGCTAAATATTAGAGAAAGCATAATTATTTCAAAAACTTATGTAGTCTAAACTGAATTTCAATCTGAAATTAAGACGGGAGACCTCATCACTATTCAAGTATAGAAGGGTAGTTCATATTATAAGATAGTGAAATATTGTCGGCATAAATTTGTCTTAAAAAAAAGTTTCAAGAAAATAGACAATTTCAATTTACTAATATATGTATATCATATATTTTACATAAAGCCTCCATATATATTCAATACATGAAAGAACATTCATCGGTGAAATTTTATCATCCCCTTCAATGACGTATTCAGTTTTTTTATCTCTATTTACAGTTTCATATATCAGATAGTCACTCGAAAGATGATAAAAATTATTTTGATGTTTGCTCTTACTACCTCTTCCATGCATTCTTGAACACATGTTGTAATTTTTGATAATTCTGATGGTTCCATTGGTAATAAGTTTATCAAATATGGAAAATTTTGAGATCAGCGATCCACAACCTTTTCTATCGCTCTCTTTACTTTAAAGGACCAACAAAACGTTGTTATTGAATATAATTGATAAAAGTTAGTATATATAGCAGTAATTTATCGTGTCAGTTCCCACAAAATTCTTGTAAAATCATACTTCTGTTTTCTGGCATTCTAGCTACTCAGAAATAATGAAGACTTTTACTGAAATTTTACTCCTTACGTTCATCAGTTTCTTGCATTTTGAAGGCAAGTATGATACAAAATTAAAATTAATATGTATGATAAATATGACATATGTCCTCAAACATGTTTGCTAACAGCTTCCAGCTAGAACTGTTTGTTCCTAAAGTTTTCAGCTTTATGATTAAGTATTTTCCTTGATCCAAAGTTATATTTGACAAGGCTTCAATTTATTGTGACATATATTCGAACCATCTACTATTACGCAAATTTTTTTAAGACTACCCTATATCCATTTTCTCCAGTATCAGAATTACGGAAAATTACGTAGCACTAGCCCTAGCGCTGTACTTGACAAGTCAATCTCACGGGTAATTCCTTAATACTAGACCATGCCTAATATATTCAAATATCACATCAATATATCATATCAAATTAGAAGTCTGCTTCACATTGAGTAATTTAAAATCGAGAGAACGAAAAAAATATGAATTTCGAAAGTGTGCCCAAATGCGGTCGGATTGAAAACAAGAGTTGAAGTAACACACAGAATACTGGGTTTCCCACTTTTCTCGAAAACTTGATTTTGACAAAAATATATAACGTTTCATAGGAAAATGGCCCAATCTGTTGGTATGAAGGTGCGTTGAGGACATCTAGGCCGATAAATTTCCTAAAGTTTTAGGCCAAAAAAGAAACCTCAATGCTGAAAAACAAGGAACGAGGGCATACTTGAAGATGGAATTTAAAAAAACTTTCAGTTATTGCCGAAACATAACTATTAAAACTGCACAATTTCATAAACGAGTCCTCGAAAATTAGACTGTTCCAGAATTGCGCCTACCAATATTTTAATGTGGAAGCGTAGAAAGAAAAGAAACGTTATTAACAGGTGCCATAGGGTGAGTCAGAAAAAAACTGAAAATCGAAAACATATGTGTCATTTCTATGGCATTTGCTTCCAGTAGGACCCTGCGGTGGTTATATAACATATTTTTTTAAACTATATATATAAATATATGTGTGTGTGTGTGTCTGTGTTTGTGAAAATTTAGTGCATGAGGATCCTGTGAAGTATGATTAATTTGGATGCGACTAATTATCGCCTCAGTTCTGCATGTTGAAAACATGTGTTTTAAGAATTTTTTATGTGCGTAATTTTTATGTTTACGTGCACGACAGTTTTTTTTAATGTATGAGGAGATCTGAACGATCTCCGCACATTTATAAAGCCTTTTATCTGCTGATCAGTAAAAGACAACACTTTAGTCTAATAAAGGCCTTCTTTTAACAAACAATCCTGAAACCTACCGAATAATATCAGAACTCTTCATTCTCGGAGTTTTCCATAGTAACTAAATTTTTAAAATTTATGTATTCTTAAAATCTTTATTTCAATATTGTTCATATTTGAGAAACTTACGTTCAAAATTAATATAAACTATTAGAAATTGTGGAAATTTAGGCGTCGAAATTTGAAATTGTCTATGCATTAGAAACAATATTTTTACATTCTAATCATTTATGATTGAGAAAGTATTAGAATCATCCGAAATTCCACAACACAGTTTTTCAACGGAGTTTCAAGAAAAATCTCTGTGAACACGATAACGTTCGTTAACCAGTATTTCTTGACCAACCGTTCTGGTTCTATCCACTGAAAATTCTATGCAGAAATCCAAAATTATCTATGCATTGGAAACAGTATTTTTTAATTTCAAAATTTCTTAATTTCAAGATTTCAAAACATTTCCTGAATTTGTATTTTTTTTGAAAAACACATTCATTATCAACGATAGCATTTCTGTAGTCGGTACATTACAATAGCCAACTTTGAATGATACTACAATCATGTAAAAATTAGTGCCTTAGCGGAGATAACTTTCGATCAACAAAAATGTTTTTCTGTCCAAGGATTTTCTAAAATATGTTGTACTGGTGTATTTGTTCTTGAACGAATTCTGTCAGTTAACAAAATTTCATATTGACATATGCTCATAGTTTGAACATATATTTCATCAACACAGTTTTTTTCATGTCTTCCGAGGCTTCAATTCTTGTTAACATTATAACAACCTGTTATTCTAATTTCTAATTTCAACTAAAAAATTTACATGCAGTCGAAACAACTTAAAGTAAGAAGAGAATTCTATAAGTAGTCATACTGACGTACTCGTATACTATTCAACTCATATTGACAAAAGTAATCGAGAGACGAACACACGCGAAAAGTGAGCGGCAACATATATGAATTTCGATGGGGACAGAGAGACCATCTTACTTTGTTATTGTTAACTGCACTGACCAGCAAAATATGAATGACAAATAAGTATAACGAAGAGTGTTTTTTTCCAAGTAAACAGTGTTTCCTGTGCAATGCGAATCTGAACATCGCTTTTTCAGTGCGGGCATTGAACAAATAGATTTTTAATTTCATGAATACATAATTCATTTTTGTCGACCAGTGATTATTTAGAATTGTTAAGTGTTTGAGTTTCTAATGTAAAAAAAACTTCATAACTCTCAATTTTTTTTATGAAATTAGGTGCATGTGGAATTTTCAATTGTCCTCCAGGCTACGTTCTTGTAACGATGAAGGATGGCTGTACTTTTTCTAGACGTATCGAGAATTTGAACGACCGAGAAGTACCCTTCTATATGTATAATGGGATGCCGAATCCTTCGCTCTTTCACTATTTCATACGAATAGCGGACCGTCATTTTGCTTCAATTTTCTTCGATTATCATCTTGTTCCTGGTCATGGTCCTTCTCATGGTGGTATAAAGAACGTTCAGATAAATATAGGACCAGAACAATTTTATGTAGCTGACTCGTTCGAAGAATACAATGTAAACGAGCATGATCATAGAAGTGGTCGCGAATACCAAAATTTTGCGGGCGATTTTCCACGCAACAACTACATATATCTAACAGTGCCAAATGACAAGATGTACAGAGCAGCTTTGCGATACCACAAAAATTAGTTAATAATGTTTATAAACATCCCTAGAAAAGTTCCTGTGTTTGCAATAGTTTTTCAGCAACTATTAGATCCCTAAAGGAGCAAAATAGAATATTGCTTGAGGAGTTTAAATATTTTTTTGTATCCCTCTCCCCTTTCCCTTTTATCGATTCGAACTTCAAAATAATTCGTGAAAAATTTGATACACTTCGTCTATGTAATTTATGAATAAAAATTCATGCAATTTTTATTTTATTATAAAGCACAAGCCTATCAAAAATTATGTCAATCAATAAACGAAAAGAAAACGGTTTGCATACATATTTTTCAATTTTTATTTAATTATCTTAAAATTCTAACAATTGTAGGACTTATAGGGTGATTTATCGAGTCAACGATACCCTAACTGAAAAAGGACACTGAGAAATAATTGTATTTAGCGACTAAGAAACTGCCCACTTCAAAAGGAGTAACTAAATATTAGCGTTTATTCACTGCAAGCGTCAAAGTTAAATATTATAATTAACAGTTTACTTCCGCTTCTTTGTATAGGTTCCTCGATCTCAGCAAATATCGCAGCTATATGTATTCTCTTTGTATCAATATGTTTTCCTATGCTGTTGTTAAATGAAAATGCATGAATGGAAAATAGAACTTTTTAGAAATATTCCTTTTTAAGTGCTGGCTTTTTGAGAATGGCAACAAACGGTTTTTGAAATCAATTGAAAAATGAAGGATAAAACAATATTAAACAAAAATTTTTCAATGAAAAATTTGTGTTGTAAAATGTTCATTATCAATCATAAAATTTATGTATATCACTTGCGTAAATTTTAAACAATTCTGCAGTTAAATGAAAATTTAAGCCTTATTACAGATAGTGTTGAATCAACGAAAATGCATTTCTGCCCGAGGATTTTCTATGTCACATGGAAGTATATATGTTCTTGAACAAATTATGTCATTTAACAAACTAGTCTATCGACATATGCTCATAACTTGAACAAAGATTTCAACGAAATAAAGTTTTTTATGTCTGCCGAGGCATCAATCTTCCTTAATATTATGACACCCTGCTATTCTCATTGCTAATTTAAACTCAAGAAGTCACGAGCAATGGAAACACCGTGGATCAGGAAGAGATTTTTATAAGATGTCCAACTGATGCACTCATATGCTCATAAACAACCACTGACAGAAATAATCGTGAGACAAAAACACCCGAAGAGCGAGCGGAAATATATATGAACTTCAATGGGGACAAATAGACCGTCTTAATTTATTATTGTCAATTACACTCAAAAGCAAAATATGAACGCTGAATAAATATAACGGAAAAATATTTTTTTTTGTAAGGTTTACAAATTTAGAGTTGATGTATATTTAATGCAAATCATTGTACTCGAACTTTGTTGAATCTAAATGAATTACTAAAATTAGTACAAAAATTAACTTAAACATTCTTAAATTTTCTAAGATATACATTAATTAAAATTACTCAAATCTATTTCAATTTGCTTGAGCTCTCTTGTATTTTCTACATTTTTGAGGAGTTCAAGAGTTCAAGAATTCAAGAGTTCAAGCGCTCAAGAGTTCAAATTTTTTTGCGATTATCTCGAAAACTGTTTGAGTTAAAAAAAGGTTTCCGTTTGATTAATAGTTCCAAACGACGTTATAGATTCGTTAATCGATTGACGGATGATTAGCTTCATTTTGGAGGTGTTGTTTCACTAAATTGTTTCAAAAAATTGGCTTCTCTCACTTACTTTTCTCACTAGTGCGATGAACTCGGTTTCTCCCACGGACATATCAACAATTAAGGTGCATCTGAAGTGTGCGGTACTGCAACTGTAAAAGAGAGACTGTAGATGCTTGGTGTAATGAGGAGAGGATTGGAATACAAAATGATGATAGGTATAAAAACAGAGAAGCAAAGGTATTAGTCAAAGAAAGTGAGGATAAAAATAAAGCTTAAGAAAATAAAAAAAATGCAAAATGATTTTGAAGGAGATAAGAGATTATTTTGAAAATGGGTTAAGAAGATGAGGAAAGGAAGTATTGGCACTGTGAAGGACTGTGAGAGACTGCATTAGTGATTTCTTAAAGAAATTGTAAGCAGGTCAATCTACGGAGCATAAGAACTATGTCACAGAACAGGATACGTTAGACAATCCTGTTGTAGGTGCCAAAAGAAGAATCGCTACTCGCGACATATATCCGCAATTAACAAACTAAAAGATGCTCAAACTGCTGTCGAGGATGGTATCACCGCTGAAATGCTTAGGAGCGGTGGTGAATATTTGCATGCGTGGCTGAGCGAATTTATGAATATGTCTGATGAGAACGGTAAAGTTCCAAATGATTGGACGAAGACGATTATCGTTTCACTCCACAAGGGAAACAGTGATAAAGGTGTCTGCACTAATTATATAGAGATTGGCCTACTAAGCATCGTCGGCAACATAATTACAAAGATTCCTATCGGTAAGGTCATGAGAATAACAAAAGGAAGGATCTGGGAAGTCCATTGTGGATTTATGCCAAGGACATCACGTGCGAATTAGACATTTGGCATGGTGCAGGTCATACAAAATAGTTTGCGAGTGAAAAAAAAGTTTTCTGTGCATTTGCTGATCTGGAAAAAGCTTTCGATAAGGTAAATAGAACTAAACTTTGGGATTTCTGAAAGAGTGTGGTGTGGATGGCTGGCGCCTAAAAGCAATGAAGAGATATATACTGCTAGTAAAGCGAGTGTAAAAGTAAGTTTATAAATATTTTTAATAATAATCTTGTGTTTACTAAACAAATCATGTGTATTTGCTTTGTTTTTCAGAACGATTTTTCAACAATTCTAAGTTCATTTTCAGTGTTTTCAATCTATTGAAAAATTAACACTTCGATTTTTCATTTTTTACATTCTCAGCCGAGAAGGTATTACGTTTGTGAACATTTTACCATCACCCCCCCCCCTCCCGTTTTTGTCAAATGTCTACGTTCTGAGACCTCTGAACCCAAAAAAAGGTTTTCACGAATGTGTCTCTCTGTATGCCTGTGTGTATGCCTGTATGTACTCGTATGAATGATTGCATGTATGTATGTATGTATGTCTGTATGTTTCTCTGTGAGCACGATACCTTTTGAAAGGACGAATCTATTGGATTGAACTTTGGTACACTCTTAGTTTCTTAAGATTTCAAAATTATATGTACGGTTATTCGTTGTACTCAGGAAATCGAATAATTCGTCCTCTTGATATTTATCGATAAAAAAAAAATTAAGAGATTTATAGCATTTACAACATTCCAAATAGAATTGCTGCCAATCATTTCTTTATAGGAGCAATCGTGAAGTATCAAGATGATTTTTGGATTGTCTTTATAACTATTCATTTGTATATATTATACGGTGAGCGCAGAACATCGAGCGAGAAGTGCGAATATTATGTTGAGGATGTATTCTTAAGGCCGATAGAGCCTTGAGCAACTAAATTTCCTTTTCCATTTGAAATCAAAAACAAATTCACTAATTTGTAGATGAAGAACATATAAAACTGAGCGCGAAGCGCGAGATCCACGTGTTTCAGAGTACGAAGTGCGACAACCGAATCGCGCGCCCTAGACGCACTCAAACTTGCGAGCGAAGCGAGCGAATTTTTTCTAATTTATTTATAAATATAATATTTTGTGAATAAAAAGAATAAGGAATCATCAACCTTAGTTTTGAAACTTAGTTTTTAAACTTACATGAAACGTGTTAATATTAACCGATTGAAAAAATTAGGGAATTTATTTTTCCGGTCCCCCATTTCTTTTAATCTTCAGTTATGAACGAAACAATGATTAATGACCATCAAGAAGAGTCAATGTTTAAAGAATATTTCATCATTTATTGCCGTTATTACCCAAAATTAAACTCAGAGGAATTAAAACATTTGTTGAATGTTTTACATGGATTCTACTGAATATAGTTTTCTCTTGAAGTAATTATTAAGAAATTTTGATAAGGTGCGCAATATAACTCGGGCACTACAGTAAATATACCGTATCTCGTAAGACAATGATTATTGTCCATGTTTATCGCAGAATAAAATTTGGTGCGGTTGGCACAAATATTTTCTGCGAGCCTAACAATTCTTGAATAAATTATGAGACATAAAATAATTTAATTATGCAGATACACTAGAACCTTGATTTAGAGACTGTCTCGGGCATGGCTTGTGATGGCCGTATGAATCATTTCCAGCAGAAATACATAATATTATTTAACTGTATTTTGTACAAATGTAGATATTTGCTATCATAAAGGATGGACCTTTCTAATAATGAGCTCGCAGCGCCCCTCTCTCGGGACCTTGGACCCCCTCATCACCGAATGCAGCTGGTGGAAATTTTACGAAGACGGTATATGCAGAGCTGTCAAATGGAGTTGCCAATGTAATTCTATTTTTACATTCTCATCAGAGAAGGTATTAGATTTGTGTAAAATTTGACCCCTCCCCCCTGTTTTTGTCAAATGTCCACGTTTTGAGACCCCCTGAACCCAAAAAACAGGTTTTTACGAATCTGTCTGTATGTATGTATGTATGTATGTATGTCTGCCTGTGAGCACGATAACTTTTCAAAGAATGAATCTATTGTATTGGCCTTTGGTACACTCTTTTAGTGTCGGAAACTGAAGGTCAAGTTCGTTAGCCAGCCACTTTGGATAAAAATTCTAAAAGTTGGAGCATTTTCGAAATTTTTGAGACCATTTTTTTCAAGATTTGAAAATTATATATACGACTATTCATAGCACTCAAAAATTCGAACAATTTACCCTCATGACTTCTTACGATGAAAAAAAAATGATGAGAGTTATAGCGTTTTCAAAATTCAAAAGAAGAAACGAAAATAAAATTTTGAAGCCAAACAATGCTTAATATAAAAAGAGTCAAGAGTAGAAAAACTTTACTTTTCAAAAGCCCAATAAGATCGTCATAACAAATTTTTGACCGATAGAGCCCTAAGTAAATAAATTCCCTTTTTCATTTGAAATCAAAAACAAATTTAGTAACTCGTACATAAAAAGTAAATAACATCGAGCGCGAAGCGTGAGATCCACATGTTATGGAGCGCGAAGCGCGGCGATCAAGTTGCGCGCTCTAGGCGCGCTCAAATTCGCGAGCGAAGCGAGCTGAGCGCGAAGCGCGTGATAAGAATGTGCCCGCGAAGCGGGCAGATTTTTTTCATTATGATGCAATAACTTGTAAGTGCTCTATGTGGCTGGAGGTGACCTGACGTAGTCTATTCACAGGCTTCACAATAATGCCTTCTAATTGTTCCAATAAATTTGAAAACGTTACACAATCGCGTTTTTTCAATAACTCCTTCTATTTACAACGTTTCATGTTTCTGATGAACTTATTTAAATTATTATACTATATACTCGTATAGTCCTAAATGAATAGAAATATTTTCACCAAGTATTTTGTAGTTTTCTACTTTTGTATATTCTTGAAAATACTCAAAAGTATTGTAAATACCAAACATCGCGAAAAAGAATAGAAAATTATGTATAGAACTCTTTGAAAAGAACAAGTTTTCTTTGGTTTTTTTGTCGTATTCTGCATATTCAGAAAAATCTGTCAGCTGGGCAGGCAGAGTCTTCGCGCGCGCTGCGCGCGCTTCGCTTTGCGCAAAGTTTGAGCGCGCCTACCACGAGCGTAATGTATCTCGCGCTTCGCGCTCAACATGTTATGTACCTCGCGCTACGCGCTTGGTTTCGGATAATAAACTAAATCATTTTATTGCTTAAACATTGAGTGAAGATGTAGGCATAACTTTCTAAAAACTCCTTCGGGTTTAAGGAATACAGTATCATCGTGACGCTCGCGCTTCGCGCTCAACATTGCTTGAGGTTAGTTCAAATTTTAGAATCTCGACGTTTCACATTATATTCTTATGCTTATCTCAGAAATTGTGAAATGAATTTAGAAAGAATTGAACAAAATGCACACATGTCGAATACTTTCCAGCATAAATTTGCAGTATGTGAGAACCCATGAGGAAATTTTAATTTAATACAAAATTGCTGAAAATATATATCTCGAATTGGTAATGAAGAAACTGACAAGTTTTAGAACCGACATAAGTAAATTAAATATTTTTTTATGAATATATCAATTTCATTAATGACAGTTCAGAAGTGAAATATAGATATAAAATATGGTGACAGGCAATTTTGTAGGTCTTTTTGAGGTGAGAAATTTTGCTGCTAGAGCTTTCACTGTATTTTGCGTTCT
>JAUMHM010083256.1:0-13494 GCA_032362435.1 Melikaiella ostensackeni
AAGTGAAACTGTAAATGATGTAAAGGGAACGGAGCCCTCAAACCCGTAAAAGGGAGAGTAATAAAATACATACATTACCTCATGCCCCTTGAAATCTGTGTATACTGATTTTCTTATAATGATATTCTATAATGCTTTTTCTAGAATCGCGAAAAAATTATAAGAAATTCCTTATAGGAAAATCATTATAGGCCTATACTGAATTTTCTATAATATTTTTTCGTGATGGAATATTCCCGAATACCTTGAAATCCCTCAAAATACTCATTTTAAAATCTATTATAATCTTTTAAAAGCCATTAAAATTCTTCAAAATTCCTTGAATTCCATTGAATCTTTGAAATCTTACGAAGTCCTCTCAAATCTGTTGATATACTTTAAAATCTTTTGAAATCTCTTTAAATTTTTTAAAAGCTTTGAAATATCTTCGAAATCCCATTGAAATTGCCTGACATACTTCAAAAATGTAACTATTTGATTGCTAATGTAATTATTTTGTTAAAAGTTAATTTTTTCTCGTTGAAATCTCGCCACTTTGGGTTGAAAATTTGACTATTTGGTGGTTAATGCAACTGTTTGGTTAAAGAAATTTTTTTTAAATTCACCTTTTTGAGTGGCAAATTCAACTATTTAATTGTTTATGCACATGTTTGGTTAAAAGATAATTTTTTTCAAATTCGGCTTTTTGGCTTGAAAATTTAACCATTTGGTTGCCAATGCAACTGTTTGATCAAAAGTTAATTTTTTTTCGTTGAAAATTCGCCATTTTGCGTTAAAAATGTAACTATTTTGTTGTTAATGCAACCGTTTGATTAAAGCAAATTTTTGTTTTTGAAAATTCACCTTTTCGAATTGAAAAATTAACTATTTGGTTGTTAATGCAACTGTTTGCTTAAAGCTAATTTTCTCTTGTTGAATATTCGCCATTTTAGGTTAAAAATTTACCTTTTTGGATGTTAATGCAACTGTTTGATTAAAAATAAATTTCTTTTTGAAAATTCGTCTTTTTGGTTTGAAAATTTAACTATATGGTTGCTGATACAACTGTTTGGTCGAAAGTTATTTTTTTATGGTTGAAAAGTCGCCATGTTGGGTTAAAAATTTTATTTTTCGGTAGTTAATGCAACTGTTTGGTTAAAGTGAATTTTTTTTCTTTTTGAAAATTTGCCTTTTTGGGTTGAAAATTCAACTATTTGATTGCTGATGCAACTGTCTGGTTAAAGTTTATTTTTTTTGTTAGAAAGTTCGCTTTCTTGGGTTGAAAATTTAACTATTTGGTTGCTAAGGCAACTGTTTAGTTGAAAGTTTTTTTTGTAAATTCGCCTTTTTTGATTGAAGACTCAACTATTTAGTTGTTAATGTAGCTGTTTGTTTAAAGTTAATTTTTTTGTTTGAAAATGCGCCATTTTGGGTTGAAAATTCAAGTATTTGGTTGTTAATCCAACTGTTTGGCTAAAAGTTAATTTTTTTTAAAACTCGCCTTTTTGGGTTGAAAATTTAAGTATTTGGTTGCTAATGCAACTATTGGGTTAACAGTTAATTTTTTCTTGTTGAAAATTCGACATTTAGAGTCAAAATTTCAACAACTTGGTAGTTAATGCATCTGTTTGGTTAAGACTTAATTTTTTCTTGTTAAAATTTCGCCTTTTTGGGTTGAAATTTCAACTGTTTGCTTGCTACTGCAACTGTTTGATTGAAAGTTCATCTTTTTTTTGGTTGAAATGTCATCTCTTTGGGTTGAAAATCTAACTATTTGGTTGTTAATGCAACTGGTTGCTTAAAAGTTATTTTTTTAAATTGGTCTTTTTGGGTTGAAATTTCAACTATTTGGTTGTTAATGCAACTGTTTGGTTAAAAATTAATTTTTTTATGTGCCGTTTTCGATAGAAAATTTAACTAATTTGTTGTTAATGCAATTGTTTGATTAAAGTTAATTTTTGTTTTTTAGAAATATTCGCCTTTTTGGGTTGAAAATTTAACTATTTTGTTGTTAATGCAACTGTTTGATTAAAGTTAATTTTTTTTGTTTAAAAATTCGACATTTTTGGTTGAAAATCGTAGTATTTGGTTGGTTATGCTACTGTTTGGTTAAAATTAATTTTGTGTTTGGAAATTTGCCTTTTTGGGTTAAAAATTTAATTATTTGATTGGTAATACAACTGTTTGGTTAAAATTAATTTTGATTTTGAAATTTCTTTTTTTTTGAGTTGAAAATTCAATTGTTTGCTTGTTACTGCAACTGTTTGATTAAAAGCTCATATTCTTTTGTTGAAAATTCGTTTCTTTGGGTTGAAGATTGAATTATTTGGTTGTAATGCAACTGTTTGGTTAAAAGTTAATTTTTCTGAAAATTCGTAATTTTGGGTTGCAAATTTAACTATTTGGTTGTTAATGCTTTTTTCAGTCAGAAAAGATGGATTCTATTCGAAACATGTAACAGTTGATATTCCACCCAAACAAGGCGAATTTTCAACCATATATTTATGTGAATTTTAAAGTAGATAAGATTATTTCCAATAAAATATATCAATTTTCATCCAAAAATGGAATAGTTACATTTTCAGTTGAAAAAATTAATTCTTATCCAAAAAAAAAACGAATTTTCAACTATAGAGATGCAGCTTCAACTAAAATGATGAATCTTCAAAAAGAAAATGAATTCTCAACGAAAGAATTTAACATTCAACCGAACAGTTGAATTTTGTACCGAAAAGATTGTACTCTAACCAGGAAGATTAATTTTATACCAAAAAGACGAATTATCAACAAAATACATCAATTTTCAACAATATAGTTTAATTTTCAACGAAAAAAGATTATTTTTCAACCAGAGAGTTGAATTTTTCATTAAAAAAGATAAACTTCAACCAAAAATGAAATAGCTAAATTTTCGATTAAAAATATTGATTTTCATTCGAAAATGAAACGAATTTTATACACAACAGTTAAATTTTCTACCAAAGAGATGATTCTTCAGATAAAAAAATGAATTTTTAACAAAGTAGTTGAACTCTCAACCAAGTAGTTAAATTTTTTCTAAAAAATGATGGATTTTCAACAAAATAGTTGCATTTCCATAAAAATAATTAAATTTTCAAACAAATAGTACAGCTTTTAACGAAACGAGATAAATTCCGGGTAATATTTCAGTATCGCGGCTTTTTTGAGAAATATGGGAGGGTTTTTTGAAAATGGCCAAAAATGGACTTTTTTTAAAACTTAGAAAAAATTGAGGGAGAGGCTTTTTTTATCACTTTTTTTAACCTTCGCGGGACAAGCAGTCACTGTTCGGAATCGATCGGGATCGTTGAATTTTTTTTCGAAATTTCCCTAAATTAATATATTGTTCTCAAAATTTGACCAAAAACCAGCGCTTAACACGGGTCAGATTCACTTAACAAAATAGGCAACAATGTGACCCCTTTCCATTGGCCATTTTCCAAAATCCCTCCCCCCATTTTTCGAAAAAGCCGCGATACGGAAGTATTACCGAATTCCGAACCAAAAATATTTACTTTTAACGATACATAGTTGGATTTTCCTATCGGGTTCTATTCACTCATATCACATTTAAGCGGAAAGACGAGAAAAAGGGGGAAAAGGGAAAGTTTCTTGAAAACATGGAAAAAAAGAAGAATTCTTGAAAAAAGGGAGAAAGAGTGTGAAGTCTGAAATATGAAAGTAATTTTCAAACTTATCAAGTTATTATTGAACTGTACCGTTACAGGGCCACCTTTCACAAAATTCGCAAACTTTGTTAGAATTTATCATCAAGAAACGTACTAAACGTTATCTAAATTCGTAGCATTACTTTCAGTAACCCCCTCCCCCACATTCTGTTACCAACCGTAGTTTTTAGCTCTACCCCCTCTCTCCTTTATATTGGTAACATAGTTTATGGTCGGCCCCTAAGGTCTTTTGGATTGTACACAAATATTTTATAAAAAACGGTGTTCATCTAAAACAAAAATATTTTTCTTTCATTTTGATTAACAAATGAAAAAAGTAACAATCAATTTCTTTAAAAAATAAGACATTTCACGCGCAATTCTATTTCCTTTTATTTAAAAAAAAAATTTAATCGGATAAAAATTGTAGTGTAAAAATGAATTTGTTCAGGAACGTTTCTTTCCCCCACTGTGGGGCGTCACTGAAGACTGAAACGTGCGAGATGAGCTTTCGCCTCCGCCCCCCTCAACATAGGTCAACTGTAACCAGAACCCACCTCACACTCACGTTCACTTCTGTGCAAGCTCGTGTGTCGTTTGGTTCCTGCTATCCGAAAATTCTATCGACAAAGAGGAGGAACGCTAGTCGGACTTGTAAGCAAAATTGTTACTCAATTTCCAATTTAAAATTATCTTTATTTGATTATTTCTTCATTTAATTCAATGGAATAATTTAATGCTTAAGTAATTTCTATATATCTGATTTAGATTGTTGTGAATGTAAACTTTCATTATAAATATAAGTATTAGTGAAAGTCAATTGAATTCAAAAAGGCCAAACATTTACTTGAAAATATTGATTAATCTAAATTTAGAAATGATTAAAATAAAATGTATTAATTGATCCCTGTAACTTTCTCTGTTTCTTGGAAATAAAATTAAAGGACCACACACGAATTCATTTCTTATTTCGGGTTTTTTTTTGTAAGTGCAACTTTAATCGAGACATGAAAAGCTACAAAATATCCCAAGGTGGGACAATTTGACGAAAAGCCATTTCCTCTGTATTTGGTGCATGGTCCTTTCTCTTCAAACTTTGTTTTCTCTCGGCGCATATTGTTGTGGGTCAAACTGCCAAGGACGAAACTTGATAATTTATAAACAAACGAGACCCATTGTATTTTATAGCTTCGTACAATAAAAATTATATTTTTCATCAAATTTAAGGAACCTAAATTATAAACTATAGTTAATATAAAATTGACTCTTTTTAATATATAGTTTTTGAAAAAATTCAAATTATTATTGCAAGTTGAATCATTGTTGAATTATTCTATATTTCTACATATTTGATTATCTGAAACTATCATTGAATCATAATTAAAATTGTACAAAGTAAAAAGGGAGCGTTCAATAATTACGCGAGGCTTTTTTTTTGGGGGGGGGGGCGCAAAATCTTATGAATTCTTACTTGGGGGGGGGGGGAGGCAAAATCATTTCTTACGCAAGTTTCCTCTTTCCAATCATATTTTTGTAAAATATGTTAATTGAAACCAGTTTTGGCTGTTGAAATTATTTTTATGGCACTGACTAGCGTTACGGAATTTTCCGTAAAACTAACCCGGTCAAGTGTAGCGCTAAGATTAGAGTTACGGGAAATTCCGTAACTTCAGCCCTGAACGAGCTGAAAAGGGGTTGGTCTTACGGAAAATTCCGTAACGGTAGGCAGTTCGTATTTTTATACTATTATACCATTCTTGAAATCTGGTGTACACTATTCTGTCATTTTTTATTTTGTCAAAATTGTAAAATAGAAAATTGAAGACTTAATAGTCAATTTTAAGTTTGAAGCGTTCAAAAGTTAATAATTTAAAATTGAAATCGATTTTTATTAATAATTCCTAATTAAAAGCCTTTAACATCTATTAAATTAAGAATTTTTTATACTTACAAAGTGGAAGTCATCAAATTGAACAATATCCGTTTTCTGTCCTAAAAAATGTAATAATAATTTCAGTACATTTTCAAAATGGAAAAGCTTGAGAGTGGACATTTTTAATTTATTGAATTAAACATTCCAAATTATAATTTTCAATACTGATATGTAGTCGAAATTTATCTAATAACTTCAAATTGCAAGCCTGCAAAATTAAACAATTCCGAAAAAGCATTAAAACCTCTATGTTTTTCAATGTGTATAGAAATTAATTTTTTCAATTTCCGCCTTAAAAATGAATCCATTTTAAAACAATGCATTCAAAATTAAATTATATTTGAACTTTTCACATCAAAAATCTAAGAATTTCCTTGATATCTTCAAAATCGCTAGAAATTTAATTGAAATACAAATAAATTTGTTGGCATCTCTTGAAATGTGTTTAAATCTGCAGAAATCGATTGGAATCTTTCAACCCCGTTTGAAATCCTTTGAAATTTTCGAAATCTTTGGATTAGTCAGAAATCTGTAGAAATCATTTAAAATTCCTCAACAATCAAAAAAATAAATTCATTTTTAAGTTCTCTTAAAATCCATTGAATTTCCTTGAAAATTGTAAAATCTCCTAAAGTATTTTAAATACTTGGAGGTCCTATGAAATCCCCTGAATCTTTTCAGATTGAAAATTCAAGTATTTGGTTGTTAATGCAACTAATTTAGTTGAAAATTAATTTTTTTGCTGAAAATTCGTCATTTTTGCTTCAAAATTCAACTATTCGATTGTTAATGCAACCGTTTGGTTGCAGTTAATTTTGTTGTTGTTGAAAATTTGCTTTTTTGGGTTGAAAATTCAACCATTTCATTGCTAATGCATTTTTTTGGTTAAAAGTTAATCTTTTTTGTTGAAGATTCGTCTCTTTGGCTTAAAAATGTAACTGTTTGGTCCTTAATGCAACTGTTTGGTCAAAAGTTAATTTTTTCTGGTTGAAAAGTCGCCATTTTGAGTTAAAAATTTAACTCATCGGTACTTAATGCAACTATTTGGTCGAAATTAGTTTTTTTCTTTTTTTTAATTCGCCTTTTTGGGTTGAAAATTTAACTATTTGGTTGCTAATGGAACTGTTTGGTCGTAATTTTTTTTTTTGAAAATTCACCATTTTGGGTTAAATCTTTAATTATTTGGTTGGTAATGCAACTGTTTGGTGAAAGTTAATTTCCGTTTTCGAAAATTTGCTTCTTTAGGTTGAAAAATTAACTGTTTGGTTGTTAGTGCAACTGTTTGGTTGGACTGTAATTTTTTTTTTTGAAAATTCCTCTCTTCGGGTTGAAAAGCTAACGATTTGGTTGCTAATGTAACATTTTGGTTAAAAGTTAATTTTTTTGTTGGAAATTCGTCCCTTTGCGTTGAAGATTGAACTGTTTGGTTGTATATTTAACTATTCGATTAAAAGTTAATTTTTTCTTGTTGAATATTTGCCATTTTGGGTTAAAAATGTAATTATTTGGTTGATAATGCAACTATTTGGTGAAAAGTTTTTTTTGAAGATTCGCCATTTTAGGTTGCAAATTTAATTACTTGGTTGTTAATGCTTTTTCAGTCAGAAAATATGAATTCTCAGCGAAACATGTAACAGTTGATATTTCGCCCAAATAAGACGAATTTTCAACCATATATGTATATGATTTTCAAAGTAGACTAGATTATTTTCAGTATAAAAATCAATGTTCAACTATAATAGAAAAGTCACATTTTTAGTTAAAAAAGATAATTCTCAACCGAAAAAAAACGAATTTTCAACAAAAGAATTCAACAGAATAGCTAAATTTTCTACCGAAAAGATGATACTTTAACCAAGAAGATTATTCTTTCATTGAAAAAAACGAATTATCAACAAAATACATACATTTTCAACCAAATAGTCGAGTTTGCAACTAAAAGAGATTAATTTTCAACCAGATAGTTGAATTTTTAACTAAAAAATATAAGCGTCAACCAAAAATGGAATAGGTAAATTTTTTATTCAAAATATTAATTTTCAATCGAAAATCAAACGAATTTTAAACACAGTAGTTAAATTTTCAACCAAAGAGATGATTCCTCAACCAAAAAAATAAATTTTTAACAAAATAGTTGCATTTTCAACGAAATAATTAATTTTTCAACCAAATAGTTTAACGAAATGAGATTAATTTCAAACCAAAAATATTAACACTTGACAATACGTAGTTGGATTCTCTTATTGGGTTCTATTCATTCAGTTCGCATTCAAGCGAAAAAACGAGAAGAAGGCGAAAAAGGGAAAGCTTCTTGAAAACATGGAAAAAAAGAATTCTTGAGAAAAGGTGGAAAGAGGGGAATAGGGGAAAGAGTGTGAAGTCTAATATATGAAAGTGATTTTCAAACTTATTAAGTTATTATTGAACTGCACCGTTACATGGCCATCTTTAAAAAAATTTGGCAAACTTCGTTAGAATTTATTATCAAGAAACGTACTAAACGTTATTTAAATTCGTAACGTTACTTACACCAATCTCCCCCCCCCCCTCCCCTACACCCTGTTACCAACCGTAATTTTTGGCGTGATCCCCTCCCCCATTTAAATTGGTAACGAAGTTTATGAACGGCCCCTAAGGCCTTTTGGATTGAATACAAATATTTTATAAGAGATGGTGCTCGACTAGAATAAAAATATTTTCCTTCCATCTTGTTTAAAAAATAAAAGAAGTAACAATTAATTTTATTAAAATGATGGGATAAAGTTCCGAATAGTACATACCTCCGAATAATTTGAAACTGCGTATATCCATGTATTTTGACTTGCTCTTTACGAAATTGATAGTCAAAATACCCGCAAATTTGATTTTTATGGAGATAACCATGAAAAACCCAAAAAAGTCATGGTTTTTTGTGTTTATCTTAGTAAATAATAAAAATTTACAAAAATATTTCGAATAAAAGTTGTAGATCTTTTAAAAATACATGTTTTATGTACTATACATTTTTACTGTCCGACTAATAGTTTTTGAGAAAATGGACTTAGTCACAGAGGTGCCTTTCAGGTACATTTTCCTACTTTTCTCGAAAATTGTTTCTGAGAAAAACTTTATGGTATATAAGAGGTGTATTTTGAGGAGATCTACAACTTTTGTTTAAACATTTTAAAAAAATTTTCATTATTTACTGAGATAAACGCAAAAAACCATGATTTTCATGGGCTTTTTATGGTTTACACCGTGAAAATCGGATTCGCGCTAATTTTCGCTATCACATTCGTGATCAGCGCATCAAAATACATAGGTATACAAAGTTTCAAATTAATCGGAGGTATGCGCGTTTCCGAAGTACATCCCCTACACATTTTCCTACTTTCCTCGAAAAATATTGGTTTTTCAGAAAAACTTTTTATTACATAAAAGGTGTATTTTGAGTAGATCTACAACTTTCGTTTGAAGCTTTCTTGAAAATTTTTATTATTTACTGAGATAAACGCGAAAAAAATCATGACTTCCATGGGTTTTCCATGGTTTTCACCATGAAAATCAAATTTGCGGATGTTTTCACTATCATTTTCGTAATTAGCGAGTTTAAATACATGGATGTACGCAGTTTCAAATCAATCGAAGGTATGTACTATTCGGAACTGCACCCAAGATACATACTTAATTCTGTGAAGAGATTTTCTTCAGGAATTGCAGTATGTTTTCTAATATATGCTGAAGATTAATTGATCAGAAACTATCAAAAATAAATCTTCATTCTCACAGCCATGGTAACTTTATTTTCGGCGTATTTTGCAGTTCCTGTATCTGGGAAGAAAAGTGTAAGTTTTACTTTACTCAAAACAGTTATCTCGAAATCTTATTATATACTAGAGCAGCTACGCCCCCTCCTCTCACGCCAGCGCGGACGAACCACCGAAATATGTACATTATTGTGCATATATTTTTTTTATCAGTTGCTCTTAGGAATGTCTAAAAATAATTCTAATTATTGAAAAAGTAGAAAGGGGCCTCTTTAACCCAATTATGCCCAGATTCTTAAAGAGATTTTAAATGTTTTTAATTAAATTTTAAACTAAATTATTTGAACAGACATTAATTAAAAAATATATTTATATATTTAATAATTGATTTAAATAATTTCAAATTAACTACCGAATGCTCGTATACACCATAAACAAAGCTGAGTCGCTATCGAACCACTGGGCACAAATGTATTAAAAGTTATTTTATTTTTCCTGGAAAGGGAGAACTTCAGATGTACGGCTTATTACACTAGAACCTCGAGTTGGCTTGAGTTTCGGGTATTGCCTACTTTGACCGTCAGACTCTTCCAGGAGTTTTTGCGATGTAAACAGTCAGGGCCGTATGACCCATTCCCAGTAGGAATACATAATATTAATTGAGTGCATTTCGTAAAAATGTATATTTTTGTTATCATAAAGTATGGACCTTTTTTAATAATGAAGACTAATTAATATAGAGAAAATTTCCCACGTGTATTCAAAAATAATTGCAAAATATGCACGCGACTGTTCGAACTGCCCGCTTTGTCACTACGGTACTGCGTGATTGCGTCAAGGTCTCCGCGTGTCTTTTCCTGTCCCTAGGACTCCCTCGCCAGGGAATGAGAGCTGGCCAAATTTTAGGAAGACAGTAAGTCGAGGGAAAGTATGTCGAGGTCGTAGTGTATTTCGCAAGTTTTTTACTTTCTCTTTTACGATACACTTACACTCATACTCCGTTAGTGTGCCCCCCCCCCTCCTCGTGTACCGGCTTCTCGGTCTTTCACGCTTGAATGCTTCTATCTCCCCCCTGAACGTCCCTTGACAGCCTATACTCAAGGTCTTCGCTCGGTCAGTCAGCAGCGTATCAGACGCTATTTATATCGCGTCTCTCTGCGCATGTAGTTCCGTAGGTGCCGGGTTCAGAGATTATATAAGCCGCCATGAGTGTTTACTCACTCGTCGCATTAAATCCGGTTGGAACTAGATTTTAGCCCCCGTTGCTGTACCAACTAGACTCGAGAGCGGCACACTAACGGGGCATGAGTGTATACCAAGGTCAAGTCTTTAACTTCTTCTCATACATTCTACTTGTGAATTACTGTTTTTATCTATTTGAGAGAGATCATTTTATTTTCAGAAACATACATTTTATTCTAATTTTAGATGGATTATTATCATAATTTATAGAATTCTAGAACATAATCAAAAATTTTATCTAATTAATATTAATTTTTTAACTTAAATATTATTCCAAGGTGCACCACGGAGAAATAAAGTAAACTCTTTAATTATAAAAATTGACTGGAAATCAATCCAAGCCACCTCACCTGTAAAATATATATAAAATTTTAATCAATATATTCAAATATTAATGAAAAATGGGCTTCCTTTAGAATTTTTTTTTTCCTCAAAAGGGGGACGCTGTGGAGGGCATATAAGCATCTAATTACGGTTTATTTACAAAAATGTATTTTCAATAACGATTTGACATTACTCTTTATAAACATATATTTGGACAACTAAAAGCTGCTAAATGAATAATTTCACATCATTTTAGGGAAGAGTAAAGCTTTACTGGTACAAATATACAATATAGATATAATCTTTCAGTTTTTAATACATTTTTTAATCAAATTTAAATAAGTTCAAAAATATAATCCCAATGATACATAGTATTATTATCCTAATAACGTGCCATTCCATAAGAAAAGGTACCACTTTATCGGAATAGAGTTAAGAACATTTAACTGCTTGCTTGGAAGTTGAACTTCCTTGTTAAAAATACACTTTTCTGGTTGAAGATTCATCATTTTAGTTGAAAACTCATACAGCCGGCTTGCATTCGCGGATGAGTGGTTTCGGGGGTCAGGGAAAGAGGGGTGGCAACGCGACGCAATTACGCAGTGCCGTAAACACAAGTCGGACAGTTCAAACGCTCGCTTGCATATTTCGCATTTATTTTTAAATACACGCTGAAAATTCTCTTTTTATTAATTAGTCTTCATTACTGAAAAAGGTCCATCCTCTATGATAACAATAATCTACATTTGTACAAAATACAGTTAATATATATTATGTATTCCCACTGGAAATGGTTTACACGGCCGTGCCTTGTTCACATCGTAGAAATTTGTGTGCAGTTGCAAATTGTGAAACTATAAAAACTTTGGTAAATTGTACTCCTAGTAATTAAAATAACGTTTCTTGTGGGGAGTAGAAAACGTTCAGGATTGCTTAGCACATTGCGATGTAAGTGGAAACAATTTTGCTCGGTTTTTTCATATTAAAAAACGACTGGTTTTATCCAAAACTGTGTTCTGCAAAAAAAAAATGTTTCCAGACAAAAAACATTGTTGATGTTTGCGGAACTGATGATCAGAACTATCTATGCCCTATCGCTTGCGAAAGAAGTGAGTTGTGTAGAAGGACGTTTTCTAATTCTTGAGGATTAATTTCCTTAATATCTCAAGTTACAGCTTTTGCGAATGGTTCACTTTTAAATGCTCAAAATTATTTTATCAACCTCGAAAGTTTCCAGAGCCAAATTGTTTTACTTTGGAAGATTCAATGCGAAATAATTCAATTCGGAAAATTTATTTACTCTCAAAATGTAACATTATACCATTTTTTAGAAGCATCACATTTTTAAAAAGATATGAGCGTGTACATTATAATAAATATTAATATCTATTATGGGAATCTCAAAAAAATGCAACGGAATGTGTCCGTGTAGGAACCAGTAATTTCCTGAGTGGAAGGTGCTGAATCGAAATTTTGGAATAGCCGGTCAAGCATATGTGAATTTTCATCCAGGATAACAAGGAATCATACTTTTATCCACTGTAATAAAATAAAATGTTTTCAATTACCCTGATTGTAAATTAACAATTTTGCACTATTCAAAGAGAAATACATGTGTAAGAATGTAATCCACGTATGAAAAAAAAACTCAAGTGTGATAGTTTGTAACGGTTCATCAGAATAAATATTTACACATTGAACGGTTTTTGAATTATTTGTACTTGCGCTAAACCTTTGAAGCATGCTTGACACGTGTACGTTAAAACTGTATTCATAAATGAATTTCGAAAGAATTTCTTATCACTCCCTGAACATTTATTTCAATGACAAGCGTATCATGGATTCTTTTCTATAAAGATAAAATCAATAGTAAGAGCTGTTATACTTTTTATTTGAAAGTGGTAAGTCAGTCGTGATCGATATATAATTTCAAAATATTACAAGATAAATTTTCAACTAAAATTGGAATAGTTAAATTTTATGTTGAAAAAAATTGTTTAGAAAAAAATGAATTTTCAACAGAATACATAAATTTTAATCTAAAACAGATAAAATTTCAAACCATACAGTTGAATTTTAAACTAAAATGTTAACTTTACCAAGATTGTAGAATTTCTAATCAATAAGATGAATTTTTAATCAAATAGTTGAATTTTTCACTAAAAACGATGACTTTTCAACCAAAAATGGAATAGTTATATTTTCAGTATAATAAGTGATATTAAATAATAAAAAAGGAATTTTCAATCAAAAAGATGTATTTTTAACTAAAATGATAAATCAACAACTAAAAAATGAGATTTTAACACAGCAGTGTCACTTTCAACCAAGTCGTCAAATTTGCAACTAACAAAGATAACTTTTCAAACGAGAAAATTAATCTTCTATCAAAAAAGACGCGTTTTCAACTAAAAAAAAAGAAACAATTTCTAACAAAATAATTAAATTTCGCGCTCCGAAACATGTGGATCTCGCGCTTCGCGCCCGGTGTTATATGTTCTTCATGTACAAATTACTAAATTTGTTATTGATTTCAAATGAAAAAGGAAATTTATTTACTTAAGGCTCTGTCGGCCTTAAG
>JAUMHM010083257.1:0-13492 GCA_032362435.1 Melikaiella ostensackeni
GGATAAGAAAAAAAGTCAGAAGAGTAGAATTTGTGCTTTTAAAAAGTCAAATAAAATTGACGTTACACATTTCTCCACAAGACCAATCGTAAATCATTAAGATAATCATTAATCGCCTTTTCAACTATTTATTTGTATATATTGTGCGGTGAGCACAGAAAATCGTACGCGAATATTATGATGAGAATGTATTCCTTAATGGGAACATGACTTGGATTTTTATGAAGGTAACCTTTGTGATTATTTTCAATTTGAAAATTTTATGACTGTTTTACATGGTCAGACTTTGGAATTGTTCCGTTCAATGGACTAGGGGCGGATTTTAGGAGTTGTGGAATAATATGGTTAGACTGAGAACAGGACCTAGAATTTTCTGAAGGTATCATGAGTGATTTTTTAAATTTCAAAGTGTATGGCTGTTTTACATAAAGGAACTTTAGAAGTATTCCGCTGAAATAACTAGGGACGGATGTTAGGTTGTTGGATATTATTGTTAAATTGCGAACTTACCCTGAAATTTCCTGAAGGTGACCTTTGTGATTATTTTTAATTTAAAAATTTTATGGCTGTTTTACTTGGAGACACTTTGGAATTTATTTATTTGGTTTAGAAACAATTATTTCATTTCTTCATTGCAATTTTCGAACTCCGAACTATCGGTAGTGATGTCGTCCTCTTGAGTCGAAAAACATAATATTCTAAATCGTGGCGGATTGTGGAATTCAATCCGAAAGATTTCTCTGTGGAGCTCAAACCAAAAGCTAGTATGATTCTTTCAACTAACTCTGAGTTGTGGATTTGGAATTAATGACTTCCACCCTTGTGGCAAATGTTTCAATTTAGAAAAGTCAAAAAATTTGCTCTCTAGGCGAGTAGACTTCGCCCTCGTAGCGGGCCTTACTAATTTGAGAAATTTTCGCCCACCAGGTGAATTTTGGAAATCATTCCGAAAATTTTCCTCCACGAAATTAGTTTTCATAAAAGTATGCTAAAACTTAATAATTGTGAAAATACTTATTCTTGCCTGAAGGAGAAACTCAAAACGAAGAAGTGAAAATCGTGCGAGAAAACAGGTACAAGACAAATTTGTGAAAAAGCTCCTCGTACCAACGGTTACTGACTCCAAATCCAAATACAACTAAATCGATCAGAGAAGCAATTTCTAAAATAATAAATATAATCTGGTGAAATATTGCCTCGTGTTCAGGATTCAAAAACGTTCAATCAAAAATAAAGTATAATGAAGACGAAAATATTAAAAATTGAAAGCGAAGAATTAAAGGACGGACTCTCGACTCTCTTGGAAGTATTGATGGAACAATCCATTTTTAAGCATTCCGTCTGGTCGAATAGTCAGAAATACTCTTTGGCCTCTTTACAACAATGTGAGGAACTTGTTGAACTTTTTGAAGAAATTTCGAAAAATTTTGAAACCATTGAAAAGAAGGCAGAATAAGAAGCAGGTGAAGTAGCCGCAAGTTTGAATAAATTGTAGGGAATAGTAAGAATGCCTCCTTCTCTATCTGAATTCAATTCACAATCAGTTATGGAAGCACCCAACTCGGTTAAAATCAATTCTGATAGTTTCCAAGGGGGATGCGTATAACTTCTTTTTGGAGACCGGATTCCTACGAATTTCAATAAGAAAAATATTTTAAATATTTCGTTTCTAGCAGCCCCGGAGTATAAGTTCACTGAGGAATCTCTAGTTTCCCGTACAATAGGGACAGAAAATATGATAATCGAAGAGGTGGAATTTCCTTTTTCAGTTATCTCTAGTGTAAAACCATAGATTTCACCCATTCTAGGAGAACTATAGGCCTAATTGTAATAGATCACCTGGCCCATGTGCACGGATTTTTCGTACCTCACTGAAGACATTTAAGATGCCACCTATCAAAACTACACTATATTGTAGTTAACTGAGAAACGAAATGAATCTAATAATTGATAGACGCTTTGTCCTGATTGTTCTACCTGCGCCTCGCATAGGTGAGGAAGTACCTGATGCCATCACTGCATATTCTCCTATCCTAGAACACGGACGCGAGGGATTATCAGTAGAAGAAAACTTCTCTCATCACCTGATTAGTGTTACTAAAGTCATTGATTTCTCCTCCTTCAAAGCCGAATTTACGGAGAACCTTTATTACAGTCACCAACTCGTTGAAGTCATAGAAAAACTTGAATTAACAGTTAACATTTATACTTGACCAATGACCTTAAAGGTTTCTTCTGAACGTACTCCTCTTGAGAACACCTGGAGCGAAATTTCTTGAAGATCTGGATTATTCGAGCTTGTATGTACATAAATCCACAGCTGAACCAGAAACTCTGTAGTTCTCTACGATTTCCCCTGGCTCATCAGATTCCTAATGGGACAAAATTACGAAAACAAAGAGAGATATTCATAAACAAATCAGAGAATGTACACCACACGTACATTCCTACAAAATACACTAACTTTACAAGAACAAGATAATAAATTAGTATCTAAACATTAAGGAATTGCCCAAAATGTCGACGAAACGGGATGTGGGTCGAGTGTCACTGACAAAAACCAGCCAAATTGGAACAATGCACTTCGCCTCCCTCGCTGAAAACAAGAACCGAATGAATGATTTCACGGTGACCTTCCCAATCACCGTCGAAATGCTCAAACAGATCCTCACGCGTCCTCAGTGGCTGAAATCTACAGCTGACGAGCGGATAAGGGTTTCCAGTCAAATACGTGAGCTAATGGACAAGAGCCAAATTATGTTTTCAACGCCGACAATGTTGCGATCCGCGTAGCTCAGCTCATCGCCGGGACGCCAGCTATGGAGCAAGTCGCTAGTCATATCCACATGTATGACGGTAAAGATATACTTGTAAGAGACTTTATACAGGATATTGTGAATGCCGCTACTTATGTCCACGTCTCTTGTGAATCTTCTCTCATAACGACCGCATTAGGAAAGCTTACCGGCGCTGCCAGGAAATGTACAAGAAACAAACAATGCACAAGAATCACCGACTTGACTGTTTGTTAAAAGATCGTTTCGCGATTGGGAAACCGTTTGAATATTATTTCAACGAAACATTTCATCTAGTGATGAAGAGAAATAAGTCGGTCAACGAACACTGTGATCGGCTGCATTCATATATGGGGGGCGCAAAGGCTGCGCTTGAGGCAGCACACATGCACGCGATAGCTTCAGCTACCTCATTTCTTCTTCATCAGGCTGCAATTAAGGCGTTCATTCGGGGCTTGCTTTACGATCTTTCTGCATCAGCAGATGCCGAAGATCCTTCCGCTCTTGAAGAGGCGTTTGAATATTCCAAACATGCCGAGGAAAGGAGAAACACTTCGGAAGCATCCCACAATTCGTTCCGTGTTTCACATCAATCTCAAAAAACCCTTTACGATCACCAAAATGACTCTAGGTCAAACCATCCCCCTGCAGAAAGATGACGACTGTACAAACTGCAAGGGGACAATCGAAGTTATTCCCCAGGCTATGGTCGCCCCTATAGTAACAGCCCTAAGAGATACTATCAAGGTGATCGGAACAGCTTTTATAACGATGATGGTAGATCCGATCGATACCATGATGATTCTAGATCAAGTCAACCATATAGTGATCGTGCTCTGTCCCCAAGCCTCAGATGCCTTCGCGATAACAGAGGATTCGAAACGCAGCCCACAGGAATTCTGAGAAGAAAAGGGCCAAACAGACCTTAGTATTCTAACTACTCACGACCTTCCTACCCCCATCAGTAAGAAAATTCCTCACAATCTTCCAAAAATCAACAATCTCCAAAGAGCCCTCAATCCTCTTTTAATCCATCATCCGACTACCACTCAAACCACACCCCAGCACCTATTCAGGCTTAACCGCCCCCATCATCAAAATATATGGTATACCAGTTTGAAGGTCACTTGGAAAGCACTCGGTGAAACGACGCTACGTTGAGTCTACACGATCAAGAGCATCAGCCGACACTTAGATTTCGGGACGAGTAGTGATCTGTCGAAGAAGTGATGGAATCGACGAATCTCCAAACGTGATGTTCGGTAGTCGTTCACGTGGTTCGAGTTAATTTTCCTATTTCTGTGGAAGGAAACTTGGAAAGACCCTTTTACGTCGGGCATGGACCAATACCTCCTTCCATCACAACGCCCTAATAATTCAGTCTCGACCATGAGATCCTATTCCTTTTATCGACCCCGAGTCAATAAAAGCAAGAGACGCTAGTCAAACATCAAATACCGACAACTGATGGAATCCTTGTACATTGCAAACCCTATAGACAGTATTTTTCAGTACTCGATCTAACACCCGGAACTCGATAAATCGAAACCGATGAAAAGGACCAGCCGAAAACGGCCTTTTCCAAACTCAAAAAGCACTACTATATTAATATAAACGCAAGCCTATGAACATTAAGGGTAAGAAACAATAAGAAGAAAAGTTTGGACGGGCACAATAGTATATTGTGTTACAAGTGCGGAAAGTTTGCGATTCCAAACGAGTACGAGCTGGAGGTGAATCGAAGGGGAGTTGTAGGCGAGACGGAGGAGATTTGGGGGCGTGCCAAAGAACAACTGGAAGCAACGCGAAAATGAGTCGTTGGCAAGTATCGTAAAATTTACAAGAGTTACAACTGCCTACTTTCTGCACTTATTGCCGCAGATACTTTCTGTGAGAAACGGAGGGAATTTTTGGTTTGAGAAACAATAAAACATACTTGTTCGAATTCATTTTAAAATCGGGCAGGCGGTCCATGCTCAAGTCACAGAATCATGCTCCACTTAAATATGTTGTTATTTCAAAGGAATAAGACCAAACGTATCTTATCGATTTGGAAAAATATTTGTTCGACAAAACTATAAGTAATCGAATTTAAAAAATTGAAAACGCGCATTATAAAAAAATGGTCATTTTTTTGTTTGTTAAAAGTGTGATATTTCTTTAAATAATATAGGTATCCATCTTTTTCTTTCTAATCATGATGAACCTTTTCGTCCTCTTTCGAATTTTGTTGAAAAATGAAAGAAAAAGTTCAAAATTAACGAAATGGCGGCTGGTTTTTTGAAAACATTCAAAATCAATTCAATCAAAAACGCCAGCATTGTTTTTCTAGATTTGTCTCTCTTTTGATTTGACTCGCCCTACTGTGAAGAATATTCCATGACAGTCTGCCCTGTACTCGGGCCTTGGAGATAAGAGGAAGCATTTTTTGCCTAAAAAATGAAAATTCACGTTTTTTGCCAAAACGACAGAAGATACCAAAAAAGCCGAAGTGACAAAATTGTTTCTCTAAAAGCGTTTTAGAAACGCGTCTCTTGACTATTTTTACTATGTAACGTTATTTTCGAGATTTTCGCGAAAATATATATAAAATCCTCTTGGAAAATTTCTTAATAAGAATACAATTTTATGGTGTGATGGAAAACCAGAAAGGACGTCATTCAACAGTTTAAGGACCGTGTTAGTAAGAATGAAGTAAGATAGAAAAAATGGAGAGTATAGATTATTGCTTCAAAAATACCGATTTCAAAGGAAAAAGTTTGATGTAATTTTCATGGAATTGTGTAATAATGTAATTTGCTGTGACTTGTTTTTCAGACTTTTAAATAACATTCTTCTTTGTTTTTTAAAAATTTTTCATATTCATTCATTACAATCTTAATATGTTATTTCATAATTCAATGAAATATTTATATATATTTTAATGTTACTTGATTTTGTTTCTATTCTATATGTTTGAGAAATTGACAGTTACAAAATTTTTCCAACGTCACAATATATGAGATAGGCTCTTGCTTTAGAATATATTACATGCCTCTATTCAGTCCTTCTAATCAGTATACATATTTCAGCCAACAATAATTCATCCATTTTTATGTCCTCTTACAGAATTCCATTCGCAGTTCGTTTCTTCACCTAATTGCGTCCATACAAACTACGAATCTTTTTATGGCGGACATCATCCTTCTGCCATCCGTCATTATCCTGCCAGGCCTGCTTCTCCTACCACACCTGCGAACCCTAAGTCTGATATCAGGGCGCAGACTGATATCAGGCTACTAGAATTGACTGATGTATCTTTTCCTGACAATGTTATCCTTAAAGAGTCACTAGAATGCCGAATTTTTCGCCGCATACTATCAACCGATGTACTTTCTGTATTAGTAAACTCGAATGGAAACATCCTTGGATCTTTGAACAGTGCGAATATTACACGCTCAATATGTGATTCAAAACCTAGACGGGTGACGATAAACATGCAAACCGGCAACATGTGGCGAGTCACAGAGGAAGAAAAGGCCCAACTTGTGACAGGTCGTAAAATAGAGCGACAGAAGCTTACTGTAATACCTGGAACTCACCGTGTTCCGAAACTCAATTATTTATAACAAATATGAAAAAATGTAAAACTAAAATACAAACGTGTTCGTGTGCAGAAGTCGGATTCAAGATGAAAAATAACAGGTAATTCCATTCAAAATTCAATGTGTTATACCATAGTTCGAAAGACTTAAATCTTTCAGCACTACTACAGTCAGTCTTTTAATGAATGGTTACAAATAACACCCTCTCGAAAATATTAGAGAAAAAAAGTTATTATGTGTTATTAATAATTTAACTTTAATTTTCATCTACCCTTTTCACGATGATACAATAATAGGTTCTGCTCACATGGATTGTGAATGATTGTGGAATAAAATTTTTTGCTGAGTACAATTTTTTTATTTATTCATATTCCCTATAAACAATCTTTCATATGATTCCCTATAGCTGATAGCGTTTGTTTTCTGAAGAATTTTATTTTACTCTCCTTTCTCTCTCTGAATCTTCAAAGGCTAATTTTTCTATATTCTCAAACAACTGCTGTTAAAAGGAAGTAGATATAAACATATTCTCCAAAGATCTTTCCAATTCATTCAGTGTTCGGGCTGTAGTTAGCGTTTTGCTATGGTTCCTAATCTATAGCAGGAAGCTTTGTAGTTTCTTAACCAATTCAAATATTTTTTAAATGATTTAATTCACATGGTAACTTAAAGAAGGTTGCAGGTAAATTGACTTGATTGACCTATTTTAGTGTTTGTATTTTTATGGCGGGCACCTCCTAATATTTTGAAACATTTTCATTCTTAATGTTAGATATTTAAAATAATCGTTAATTGATCGAATTCAGAGCTAGTTTCCTATTTTCTGATTTTTCTTTTTAAATACACAAAACATAATAATCTGTTAAGGGTACAATTTCATATATTCAAGGAAGGGGAACAATTTTGATTCTATCTATCTATAGGGTTAAACTTGTATGAAGAAAGTCAGTTTTCAAATAAAGACTATTCCGGACATAAATTTTTAAAAAACTATCATAGACCAATATTTTTGAACATTTTACTACATCTGATGAAAATTGCATATTGATTTATAAAAAAAATTCATAAGTGATTACACGATTATTCACCAAATTTTTATAGCTTTGAAGGTTAGAATGATCTTTCTTATGCGCGGTGATATCCAAGATTCAATGCAATGAAAATATTTTTGATTTTTATTAATTCTTAAATTTTGATTTTTACGACATTTTTATACCAAACTTAGCCTTTGGCTGCATCTATAGATAAGATTACGAGAATATGTATGAACAATATTTATTTAAAGTACGTATTAATATCGAAGTTATTAAGACGTACTCTATTTCTAAAGTTTGAGGTTATGTTTTAGATATTTTCCGAGAAAAACCTACATACCACTACTCTTACAACATATGCTTTCCGGATATAGCTTTTCGTTGTTATAAAACATAGTTTTATGCCTGAAACACTTCCCAAGTTTAATAATTTCTCCAAAATATCAGTTCGACCAGATTTTCCAGATTGTTGGTCAGTCACCAGGGTTGGATAAGCAAAATACCTGAAATAAGTTACATGTATTTTTACAGTAATTTACTTGGTTTCTCTAAAATGAAATATGCATGTTTATGAATCAGACAATTATTTAGAATTAATTAATAAGTGATATCTTGACATTTCTCCTTCTCCCTCTCTACCCAGGGATCTTATAAATTGGGGTCAAAAAACTCATGTATGATAACATCGCCTAAATTAGGTCAACCGATAACTCATAGGTCTAATTATGGTATCATAAACGAGTTTTTGGTGCCAGTTGGACCGGGTGTAGAACGGACCAAATGAATCATTTTCTGAGTCATAACCCGTGGGCGAAGTAAAATGACCTATTTTCATATTGGTCAAACGTCCGGAAAATTCCATGACGTCAGCAATTCGATTGGTCCCAACCAAAAGGAGAAGGAAATCTCCGTTCAAATCAAAGATGATAAAAGAGCTCGCAGAGCGGGAAAACATCAGATTTTTGTGTCTCCGAAACGATGATTATCACCTAAGACCTACGGCTCTCTGTTCTTGAAATTTCAACTTAGAATTGTGAACATAGCTATGTGAAATCCATAATAATAATGAAGGCCTAAATCTAAATTGCAGAACACGTACGCGACGCCGCGTTCGGCTTCTGTCGATTATTAAAGATGTAACTAAGATCATTCTAAACGGCAATTAATCTCAACTGCTATTGGATTATGTGCATTCGCTTGGAATATGTGTATTCACTTGGGATTATGTGCATTCAGTGAAACTTGTTAAACTTGTGAGCAATATCAGATAGTGAATATATTGTGAATTAACATAAATTGTGCTCTTTATTTTGAACCTGACCAGTTTTCCCGGTTATTGGTTTCTACCAATCAACGACTGCAAACCGATCCACTCTTAAGAATCGATGTCAGGATAGAGAAATATTTACTGCTATAAGGCAGGGGTTCATCAAGGGTTTAACTGTTGAGGAATGTATATGCTTTTTCAAAACATCCCAATTAGAATGTGATGCTGAAAAAACACGTAAAGTTTTCGAATAATATTAAAATATGAGAACGCTCCTCTCGATGGCTTTGCTGTGTCGTTAACAACCAAATTAGGTGAATGACAACTGGATGGAACCAAAAAGCAAGAGGATTTATTTTTCTAATACGCTATTGTACTCCAGCATGCTTGCCCTTCATTTTCGAACAATTTGTTGTATCCTTGTGCCCTTAAATTTTCAACTGACAAACTATTTCTATCGAGTCCATCTACTATAACTTGAGTAAATGCTACACCTGTAGAGCTAGTTACTAGTACATATCCGAAAAAATGTTTCCGAACTTCTACGGGACTTCTCGTGACATTCCCGCAACCTATTATAATAGTCATTTGCTCAACGTGGCTTACATCTGAAGTATAATCAACAATAATACTATAATATTTGGAATTTTTCAAAATATTTGATATTTTCTGCTTAATATTATTCGCCAGTAAATGTATAATTTCGTTTTTGATATCTTTATCGGGATAATGTTGTAACGTGAGACCATCTTTAATCCTTAGAAGGGGCTCGGACATATCAGTATCAAATTTTGAAATGAGGTCAACTAGTTTTGAAACGTTTCCATTATTGTGAACATGTAATTTGTCCAACGTTCCTCTAAATGCCAAAGACTTTTATGCAAAAAAATATATTATTGATAAAAGTCGCTCTAAAACATTTTTTTAATGTCGGGTTTCATCATCCAACATGCGTTGATGATTAGCATCGATTGTTTTTTACCCCCACACTCAATGCTTACTCATTCCATTGTTTGTGTGTATTTAAATGTGATTTGCTTTTTTCTTGAGAGCCAAGTCTTTCACCGATATGAATCCAGCAATTGCAGCCTCCCAAAGTTAGAGTATTTTGAATGGTTGTAAAAAGTTTGCAACAAGAACAAAACACCGCATCTACGCTTTTGGAGTAGGCGAGCCATGATCTTGAAATCACTTCCCGATTGACCATACGCCTCTGATAAAATGATTTATTGATATAACATCTGTAGCATCTTTCAGGAATTCCCCCTCCCCCCGCCACATTATCTTTTTCGCGTATACATACTGGTCCTTTTTTGAATATAAGTAACCTTATATCATCGCTTATTTCAAGTAGTCACATTGAACGATCTGAAGGAATCTCCGTTGTGGTAGTATTGAAATTCGAATTTGAAATCGCGACTGTTTCTTCCATTATTTCGACCTCTGTTACCGATAAAGCTGCTTCGCTATCTAATGGTTCATTCGGTATCCCGCATTCTTTTTTGAATTTTGCCTTTCCTTCCACTCTCTCTTCTTTCTGTTACTCGGTATTAGAAAGCCGCCTACGTTCATCTTGTGACATAGTAAGGAACTGAACTACATTATTGCCGGAATGAACCTTAAGCTTATTCTGAGTAATAGATGTTTATGAACACCGACGTACTGGCGGTGTTTATTGAACACCTCCTACCAACCACTTTGCATTTGACGTTTGGCGATATGAAATGACAACCGAGATATCATCAGCTCAACATCGAGTTTGAATACATGGAAATAGAACTACAAAAGCTACAGGAATTTATGAAATATCCAATTTGAGTAAAATTCCACTTATTACATTTTTGGACAGAAACGTATTATTTTCATATAGTAAGTTCATAGGAAATAATCGAATAGCTATTTTATGTGTGACAAGCCGACGAATTGCCGCCCCTAAAATTTTGCCGCCCTGTGCAGAAACACCGTCTGCACAGTCGGCCATGCCGACCCTGCACACTTGGGGCATTTTGTGTTAATATTTATGTGAAATAAATCTATTTCAATTTTATTGAAAGCAGATTAAATTCCGTTGAAGGCCAAAGACGCTTATTGCCATTCCGTTTCAGGGGGTAGTTTTCGAGACTCTTTATCAGATACTACGTTATCACGCGATGGGGTATATGATGCAAAAATCAAAAGGCTTCGCTTTTCACACCACTGCCAAACCTCTTCATACAGTGAGCGTATCTTTGAGGATCTCATACTGCCCATTCTATTAATTTGGGAGATTGCAGTTTTGTCATATATTCTAAGGCATATTCTATACAATTTCAAATCCCTGGCAGAACACTTAAGGCTACACTTAAAAGGCAGCAAGAAGTTCTAAGTGCTTTATGTGTGGCTTCTGCTGTTGTTTATCCCATCAGCCATAGCCCACCCCCGATTACTGACTGCTACCCATTTGGATAGAGCAGCATTCGAAAGAATCTCGATCTTTCAATTCCAATTGCTAATCGGATTATTAGCTTGAGGAACATTATAATTCACCATTCAATATCAGGTCGTAAGCTTTGAGTGATGAACATCTTTTTAACAAAATTTCAATTATTCATCATTAACCCTAAAAACTTTTCTCTATCTAAATTTGTTGTATATACAAGTAAGATATGATTGTTTGTTTTTCCTTAGGGATCAATTTGATAAGTATCTTTTCCGTATTTCAAATAAAACCTATGAATTTTACTTTTTTTCACAGCACAAGAACACTCTTTTCTCTATTTACAACGAAACCTAATTTTTCTAATGTACGACAAGTAATTTATGCATTTTTGGCTCACTCGTCCTTGGATTTACCAATTAAAATAAAATCATCCAATTACATTACTGAGAGAAACGACTGTAGCTTTTGGAGTTCGGTGAAGAAAAATAGAGCCGTACGCTTTCTTTCTACCTTCAAGTTTAACAGTAGTCGAGAATAGATCTTTCTCAAAACACCCCTCCCCTTCCTTCACCGAGCTAGCCAGTATCTCTTCCTGGTAGTACCTCTGAATTTTCAATCTTGAAAACTTCGGTCATTCATTTTCGTCCAAGTCGAAATCCTCCCTCTTCCACTATCATAGTAAGGCTGGAAGAAATATTTGATTTGAATTCAGTAGGTCAGGTCGAGTTTTGGGTTCGCAAGCCGGACGTAAAACCCGAAGGCCCGATCCGACTCGAAAACCCGACCCTACCCAGAAGATCGATTCAAAAATTTAAGATAACTGATACGGTAATTTATAGTAACTCACCATGAATTACCCTAAATCTTTGGAAAATTCTGAATGAGGCTTACAAATCACGTTTTTGACTTTTCAAGACGACCCGACCCGGGAATCAAAGAGCCGTGCGGGAAAAAACAGTACCTCTAAAAATTCTGAGGTTAGAGTCGAGCAACCAGCGTTACTACATTTGATCTCGAGAACAAGATGATGTAGCATTATTATAATACTGCAAATATGAATATCATATTAAATTATTCTAAATAGAAAACTAATTCTTTTTTTCCCCCTCGAAAACTCAAGCTTCATGCTGTAATAAATTACGGACATTTTGAGAACGGGATGAATGAAAATTAGCAGTGCTGTCAGCCTATTCACATGAAAGAACGGTGCGCAGCGTCCTGAAACTCCTTGAAAACCTGGAGAAGTTCTTGAATTTTTTTTCCCTGAAAAAACCTAGAAAAGTCCTTGGATTTTGGCCGTGGTCCTAAAATTTTTATTCCATTAAAGAAAAAATAGGTTTTTAAACTTGTTCTCTGCTTTACCATCACATGTCAGGAAATTTCACATGAAAAAGACGGAATTTCAACAAAAGTGTTGAATTTTGAACCCGAAAATATGAATTTTGACCAAAAAGGTAGGTTGATATTTAAAAAAAAGAGATTTTATTCCTAAACCAATATTGGTTGAATTCAACCAAAACAGACTAAATCTCAATTTTCTACAAATCACTTGAATTTTCTTTCCGGAAATATGAATTTTCTACCAAAATGGTCGAATGTACAACCCAGAATGACGAATTTTTGAGCGAAAAGGATGAATGCTCAACAAATTTCTTGAATTTTCAACCAAATAATGAAATTTTTCATCACAAAAGGAAATTCTCAAATAAAGTAATTTTCAAAAGCTCTGCAAACTATCCTAAGAAAATTTTAAGCATATAGGAACTTTATCGCACTTAAAATTTACTTCGAAAAAATTAAAACATTTTGGAATTTGAAAAGGCCAAACCCTGAAATGAATGAAGATTAGAAGATTCGTAATTCTCAGAGTTCTGCAAAAATCTGAAAAATTTATTTTTCTTCGTAATCTACATGATGTGCCTAATTTTCAAAAATCTTATAAGATTTCAATATTTTCAGTTTAAATAAAAATATTGTAATTAGTTTTGCCTATCAGCATTTCTTCATGCAAAAGAAAACTTCTGAGGAGATTTTCAAAATTTTCAAGGCATTCCTGGAGAATTTAAGGAAATAAATTTAATTGATTTTAAATTATTTCTACAGATTTTTGACTGTTTCGGAGATTTCAAATAAATTCAAAAAGGGTGGAGAGATTTCAAGGGATATCCCTAGATTTCAACAGATTTTAATCTTTTTAATCGATTTCAATGAAATTTCAAGCGGTTTTATAGGTATTAAGAGAATTTACAGATTTTTTAAAATTATTATTATACCATTAGGCCCAATCCCTTTCGGGGTAAGCGTAACTCGTTCGGTTCTGGTCTCGTTTCACTACTGGGGATGAAGGAAATCGTATGATCAATTTTGGTAAGGAAGGTTTAGGAGGAGAAGGA